>JAFVLL020034296.1:0-34437 GCA_021397915.2 Tor tambroides
TGCATACAGTATGGACAGCTTGCATGTTTTGGAAGGCACTATGAATGCTGAAAGGTATATAAAGGTTTTAGAGCAACATATGCTCCCCGCCAGACAACGTCTATTTCAGGGAAGACCTTGTGTATTACAGCAGGACAATGCAAAACCACATACTGCAGCTATAACAACAGCATAGCTTCATAGTAGAAGAGTCTGGGTGCTGAATTGGCCTGCCTGCAGTCTAGATCTTTCACCTATAGAGAACATTTGGCGCATCATTAAACGAAAAATATGTCAAAGACGACCACAAACTCTTCAGCAGCTGGAAACCTATATCAGGCAAGAATGGGACCAAATTCCAACACCAAAACTCCAGAAACTCATAACCTCGATGCCCAGACGGCTTCAAACTGTTTTGAAGAGGAGACTACACTATGGTAAACATGCCCCTGTCCCAACTATTTTGAGGCCTGTAGCAGGGATCAAATTTAAAATGAGCTCATTTTGTGCATAAAATTGTAAAAATTCTTAGTTTAAACATTTATGTTATTTTGTAAATAAAATTTGGCTCATGTTGTTTAAAATTCTTTTAGTTTTCTTTTTATTCAAATAAAAAAAAAAGTCCCAATATTTCTGGAATTCGGGTTGTACTAAAATTATTAAAACTTTATTTTTTAGGGAATATTCACAAAACATTTCTTCCATGTTTTAATTTTAGTAGTAAATCCCCATTTTGCCAACAACAACAAAAATAAATAAATAAACAGTGTTTATTTTTTTCTGATAACCATAAAAATTTAAATACACAACATATAATTTCTGAGGGAAAAAACATAAGGCCATTGTAAGAATCCATTTGAAAAAATACAATTGTTTTTATGCATTCAAATAATTAGACATGGTGAAACAGAATTTGGTAACAATAAAACATATGGTGAGAATTTTTTTAAAAATTCATAGGGCCCTAAACATGTCATTTTTGTTAAACTTTTAAGTAATTGATGTCAATTGTAGAAGTTTCATGATTTTAATCTATTAGACATGCCTTTCTTTTAATACAATTTAATTTAACCATTTAAAAAGGAGTCCAGAAAAATTAAAATGGAAAAAAACTGAATTTGGAAAAAAATAAAACGAAATTTGGGAAATGTATTTGATAGGGCCCTAATTAAATTGATCAAAAGTGATTGTTAAAAAAAAGTATTGGCTGTTGAAAATTCATTATAGAAATAAATTACGTCTTTAAATATTTTTAATTGTAATATTATTTCACAGTATTAGTGTTCATACTGTATTTCTGATCAAATAAATCCAGCCTGGGTGTGCAGAACAGACTTTTGTAAGTAGTTTAAAAAAATCGTACTGACCCCAAACTTGTGTTTTGTATAAACACATTTAAACACACTACAGACCAATAGAAATGGAGATCAGTTGTGATTCTTTCACTTTAATGGTTGGAATAGGGGTGGTTGGCAAAATGTTTTGAATGGCAAGTACAGAATAAGAGAGAGAGATAAAGAAAGAATGCAGGGGTCGTGCTGAAGTCAGCAACAGGCTGAGCCACAGGCCTTCAGAAACTTGAGGATGTGGCGTCTTGTTGCTGCTCTAAATGTCTTGAAACTGAAGCCGTGGCAGCGCTCTGAAACTTTGCTGAGGCTGCAGCATGTTCATGGAATTTCCAAAAGTCATAAATGTTCATGGCACGATTTATCATCTTGTAAAGTGATTTTACATTATAGTGCATCATACTGACCGTTAGGGGTTTTGGATACTTCATTTTACAACATTCCAGATCGAACTGAATGTATCTGGTGACCTTAAAGTGAACATGAAATCAGAATTGACACTGTTTACTTTAATAATACATGCTACTTTTTCTATTGTGCATGATTCATCAGTGCATTTTATTCTAAACAGAAATGTTTGTCTTCATAATTCATCAAAATGTAATTACTGGCTCCATTATGCTATGAAACGTCCACTCTTCAGGATCCAGTCATTTCCCAGTAGAGTATTGAATATTTTGTTTTATTGAGTCAGAAATATATCATAATTTGGAAGGAAAATGGATTGTGAATGTGGTTTCATGTTGATTTAAATCATATCATAACATCATTAAAACAGTAGAGGAAAATTCACCTTTTGACGTTGCCCAGAGTTTGCAAACAGTCTGATTAGACTGATTGGGATGAATAAGCATTATTTAGATGTATCTTGCATACTGTGCAAAACTGAAGAGTCTGGGGTCAGTAAGATTTTTTTTTTTCTTTAATATTTTATTCAGCAAGGATGCATTAAACTGATAAAAATTGACAAAACTATAATAATATAAGCAGCATAACTGTCTTGGTAATACTCTTAATCATAAAGACAGTTCAGAAGCATTAAAAAATGTTAACAACCCATGCTTTTAATGGCAGTGCAGGTTGAGCTAGTTTTTGTGTGTACCTGGCACACAAAGCAACCCATTTCTCACATGCACACACACACACACACACACACAAGTGCACACACACAATGAGAATTGATTGTGCAGTAGGGCTTATAGCTGTTACCAGGGGTGGTGGACTCTTACCCATGAAATAAATTTTACATGTACATGGTGTTGGCGGGGTCATGGTTCGTTTCAGTTGAGCCCTTCACCTTTTTCAGGTCTTGAAGCATAAACATAACCTCTGCTTCTGAATCGCCCACCGTCTCAATGCACCGACCCAGAGCGAGCCCATAAAAATCCAGTATATTCAGTCCTGACTCTTCGTGGAGGTCTGCAGAGGACTGTTCACCTCAGCATGCACAGAAACAAGAGCGTTTGGTGGAAAAGCATTAAAGTAGAAAAGAAGAGGCCAGGCTTTCTTGAAGACTGACATAATGCTCCATTTAACATTTTTTTTTTTTTTTTTAGAAATTGAATGTGTACTTTTACTCATGCCATTTATCTAATGCCATCTAATTTACTTCAGAAATACAGTAACCATGGTAACACATTACAATATTTTCAACTGATTAACATTACAGTTTTTTTCGATTGCTAACAAGCATTGTTCAATACTGAAGCCACATTTTCAAATCTGTTCATACATTCAGCAATACAGAAGTCTATGTGAACCAAACTGTGAATCATTTTTCATTGCTTTCAGACAAAATGCGTGCAATGACCACATTTTTCAAAATCCACAAACTCTTTTGTCATACATACTCCACAACTGGCAAAACACTATACATTTTCAGCACATTTTTCAAATGCTAACAAACTGCTTTCAAAACTGATAAAAGCACATTCAAATGAGAACAATGGCAAACTCTGTCCATTTCTGCAAGAATTATATTGAAATATAAAATCTTAGCTGAATATTTATTATGAAATTGAATAATAATTATTCCAAACACAACTAAATGCAATTTCAGCTGAAAGGCAAGCCAGATGTTCTATTTTTCTTCTTCTTCTCTCCTTCCTTCCTTTCTTGTTGTCTTTTGATAAATGGATGGCTTCGGAATGATTTTGTTTGGAAACATGGATCAGGGAAGACACATTGTTGGGGGAAAAAATAGTGGCAGAGAGAGGGATGGCTAGAAGCCTTACAGTACATCCATCCATACATTTTTCCTAGCACTTGTCCTATGTAGGGTCATGAGGCTGGATCTTTTTTTAGATCAGTGTGTTATGAATGAAATGTATGTTTTCTGAATGAGAATTGTTCCCAGTGTTATGATGAAACAAGCTTATTTTGAGACATATATGAAGTGGTTTGTGGGTCTGAGTGAGTTTTGGAGGTGAGATCAACTGTTTGGCCAAGATTCATGTTGGTAATGCAGACTGTATGAACAGTTTTGAAAATGTGGTTTCAGTATTGAACAATGCTTGTTAGCAATTGAAAAAAACTGTAGTAAATGCATCATGAACTAACAATGAACAAAATATTTTAAACAATTTTAAAATCTAAGTTAATTTTTTTTGTATTAAAATAAATAAAAAATGAAAAACTACCATCCATTGTTAATGTTAGTTCCTAACACATTAGTTTATATTAAATAATACAACTTAAATGTATAAAAATGTATTGTATGCAGAAATTATTGTTTTTAATGTTTATTATTATTTTATGTGTAAAGTAAAACCATTAAAATTCTGAAACTAAGCATATCCTTTTGGTTTAATAATTTTCAGCTACACACATCTCCAAATGTAATAAAACCATGCTGTCCTGGGAACTACGTGAACCAAATCCCACCACCATCCAAGTCTTCCGTTGTTCCCTGATTCTCTTTTCCCCACCGTCCATTTCTTTTTCCCTTTTCCACAAATATCTGGCTCTATTCTCAAGACCCGTCATTTTATGTGAAGCATGTTTTTCTCATTATTGTGTTGCTGTGGTTGGCTTGGCCTTTCCGTTACCTGTGAGTTGGTCATCTCTCTCTTTTTAGCTCTCGTTTCCAGTTTCTCTCTCTTTTGCTGCATTGGGTCAGTGTTTGCCAAGCATAACATTTCAACACTAGAGAGATTGTTAGGAGCCTGTGTGCTCAGCCTAAGTAACACCCTCCCACTCACGCATGTCAGTTGAATAGCTCCCCTCCGTTTGTGAACTCCTCACCTGTTTGGGAAGTGTATTTGCAGGTCAAACATGTGTGTATACTGCTGGATGGGGCATTGCATCGCCACACTGGCTCCCTGTGTCTGTCTGAGGTTTACATCAGTCACCCTGGTGTACAGCACCAGGAAGGAAAACGTTTTTCTGAGAGCTTTTTGTCTGGAAAAGACTTCAGCGACCTCACAGAATGATGTGTTACATCTAATTACTCATTTTAATGGGTTTTTCACTTCCCTGTTTCCATTTTCAGAAGATCAGAAGTCTTGTTTATACTATTTTAGCAGCAGAAGTAGAATGTCTTTCATGGTTTTGTTTTTCTTTTCTCACCTTTCTACCTGCTCATTTATTTTTTCCTTCAATTCAGTTTCTGTTTTTTTCCCTTACTCGTGGCTCGAAAACGTGTCTTTATGTTTCTGTCTGGATTTTAATTTACTAGCTAGAGTGTGTTTTGAATTCGTCTTGGAAAAAGTGGGCTAACGTCTGATATTAATGTGCATGGATGTGGATTTGGGAAGTAATTGTGCTTATGCAGGGTTCTTCAAATGGAAACGCATTGGGGGAAATAATTGTCATGCAAATTGCTGTTTGACGTGGTGGATGTCCATTGAGTGCTGCAGGGATGACAATTTTTTAGGCCAACCTGGAGGTTATCATCACCCTGGTTACTTAAAAAAAAAAAAAAAAGCACATAAGATATTCCCATTGTCTTTTGGATTATTGCAGAAATTAAGCTCTGTGACCAACAATAGTTTATGAAAATTCATCATAGGGGTATTACTGATGAATGTTTGTACTAAATACAACGGGAAAATATCTTGAGCCTCTGTTAACCATAGACCTTAATTCAGACATTTTTCCAAAAACCCATTTAAAAAAAAAACTTAAACTTTGGGACGATGGACCTAAAGTGCAAATATAAATATAAATATATAGTCTTCCCATTCAAATTTACGTCGTGCGAAAAACATATCATTGTTTTTCATAGCAGTTCATGTGTCCATTAAAAATGACCTTAATCAAGGACCATTAAAATCCTGCTCAACCACAATTAACTTCTTTATTTTCATGGAAATAAAAAATGATATTGACTCACCTCTTCACTCTTTTTAACAGCTTGTTGGCTACAATGAGAAGCCAGTGAACCTTCAGATGTTCATTGGGACAGCGGATGACCGTTATTTGAGGCCGCACGCGTTCTACCAGGTTCACCGCATAACAGGAAAAACTGTCGCTACGGCAAGCCAGGAAGTTATCATCACCAGCACGAAGGTTCTCGAGATTCCTCTCCTTCCTGAAAACAATATGTCTGCCAGGTACCTGCCAACAGCTCTTCACTTCTACATCAATCTAGATTCTCTCTCTCTCTCTCTCACACACACACATAAATACACAGTTGTTTTTCTATTACGGTGAGGACTCTCCATTTGACTTTTAATAATATATATATTTTTTAATAATATTGAATATCCCCTAACCTACCCATCCTTAAACCTAACCCTCACAGAAACATCTTTGCATTTTAAAATACGAATTATTTAGTTCGGGATGATAAAGTTTTTGTCCTTGTGGGGACTGTCAGCTGCTCAACACAGTGTAGATGGTTTTAGGTAAAGGAATTTGGTCTTCACAATGTAGTTAAGTATGCAGAAACTGTAGAAGCCATATTTCCAATGAGCTAAAACTTTTGACATTATTGGATTTGGATTAAATATGAGTCTTTTAAATCATGAGAAACTCTTTACATGTCATCACAAGTTGATTTTCTATGTGAGAGAAGACTTTCAAAAATTTGCCATTCACAAGTAGAATGAAACGTTTACACACACACATCAGCACTCATTTATCACATATATATACTACTATTCAAAAGTGTGGGATCAGTAGGATTTTTGTAATATTTTAGAAAGGAGTCTTGTGCTTACCAAGTCTGCATTTATTTGATCATTATATAATATTAGATCTAATTTTCAGTCTTCACTGTCACATGATCCTTCAAAAACATTTTAATATGCTAATTTGGTGCTCAAGAAACATTTCTTATTATTATCAATGTTGAAAACTGTTATGCTGCTTAATATTTTTGCAGAAAAAGTGATACATACTTTTTGTAGTATTCTTTCATGAATACCCTAGTGAAAAGAAAATATACTAAAATCTATTCGAAATACATTTATTTACTATACATTTACTACAAATACATTTACGTAGTTACGCGCTTAATAAAAATACCCTGCAACTGTGCTTTTAGTATACTAAAATGGTATACTTAAGCTGTGCTTATTAAAAATGGCAGATATGATTGTTTTCAATCAGAAACACATTCTTATTCTATAAATACTGTGCATTTAATTATAAATAACTGCAATTTACTCCACCGTTCAAAAGTTTGTGGTCAGCAAGATTTTTTTAAAATTTCCTCTGTTCAACAAGAATGCATTCAATTAATAACAAGAATGATTAGATTTGCAACATTTACAGTTGTCATAAAATGTTTTATTTCAAATAAATGTTCTTTCTACCCTAGTAAAAAAGTAATTCATTTAAAATACATTTATTTCATATTAAGTATAGTTCAAATCTGTTAACATATTTACTGACGTCACTCGACTTGCTGATATAAAAATTATATAATTAAACTTAATTTGGAGTACTATTTGTGCACAATGCTCATTTCTTAATATTAAGCCTAAAATGTTTTCATGTCACTATTGATGAGGACTGTATGATCTTTCAGTAATATCAGTCTTTAAATGTAAGACATTTAAAGTGCGCCTGAAGTATACTCGCAATAGTTCCACTTTAACACAATCAAATATACTTTATATACTAAATGTTTAGTTGGACTTCAGCACTAATTCCGCACAATTAAAGTGCATTAAGCACAAAATTTTAAACTTTAAAGTTTGAATTCTGCGCCAGCTTTTAATGTGCACTTCAATTAAAAATATTCCTTTTTGTAATCAGCCATTTATTAACTCCATAAAAACAGAGTATAAAAAGAGTATGAATGACTTGGAGTGATTGGAAATCATTTAAACAGCTTTGCTTGATAAGTAGGATGATGGAACTGTTATGGATACTCCTTTCTCATGTGTTTCTCCTGCTGTGTTTGTCAGTATTGATTGTGCTGGAATCCTGAAGTTGAGGAACTCTGACATTGAGCTGAGGAAAGGAGAGACTGATATTGGACGGAAAAACACTCGGGTCCGTGTGGTGTTCCGGGTTCACATCCCACAACTCAATGGAAAAGTGGTCTCACTGCAGGCTGCTTCAATTCCAGTGGAGTGCTGTAGGTTTTATACACACACATAGAAGTAAAAATATATTTGAGGGGGAAAAAGTAAAAAAAAAAAAAAAAAGTGTATGTATGTATTTTTTGTTATATTGTATTGTATTGTATTATATCATTACATTACATTACATTATGTATAATAATGTAAATTAATTTCTTATGTGTATTTGTGGTGAAATAGCCCAGCGCTCGGCACAGGAGTTACCTCAGGTCGAGAAGGCCAGTATTAGCAGCTGCCCAGTGAGTGGAGGAGAGGAAATAGTCATCACTGGCTCCAACTTCTTCCCTGAGTCAAAGGTCATTTTTCTGGAGAAAGGTCCTGGTAAGTATCAATGGGGTTCAAGTGCTATTTTAGATAGGAGTTTCTTTTCTCCATGTATTGGCTGTCTAGAACACTTGTTCAATCATTTTTGTCTAATATTTTTTCATTTTTTAAAGAAAATGTAAGTTTCATATCTCTTGGGCCTATTCTTCCCACATATTTTTCTCACTTTATACATAATTTAAAGTCAAATCAATATTTCATATCCATTTATTAATTTAGCAAGTAGCTATGCACTAAGCTACAGTCAGCAGGTCATTATGTCAAAATTAACCCCTTTTAGGGTGATATTAGATCCCTCCACTTAGCATCGTTACTTGCATTTGGCTAGTACTAATTGCTCTTAGTAGTTTGCTGCAAGCACAGCTGAGTATGCACTACAAATGTCTTCATCATTCACTGTGAGCAAATATTGCCTCCTCACCTGTCTTACCCTCAAGGGTCACAGTTATACCTGCACTAATCTCTGTCTTAGTGAAGCTAAACCAGCCTTATTCTTAAAACAGCAAGATCAGGTGGTTTTTAGTTAAAGTCTGTGTGGCTTTGGGAAACTGGAGCGACGGGTAAAATGTGAGGGAGTGTCGATTTCTCACTTCTCATTTGAGAGCGGAATTTGATTGTTTCTCATCTAACCAGAGTGATTTATCTTCGCTTTATCAGCATCTTGACCTCCCACGATTTCCCTTCTCCTCTGGGGACACTGTGTGTGTGTGCACGCATATGTGTGAGCGCAGTTCAGCATGAACACACCTGCACACCTACACACAAACACCACTGCACTCAAGCAAGCGCTCACTCCATAAATGCATATAGATATATATATACAAATGCACTCTGCACACACCTACATCCAAACTGCGCTCACCCCATAAACACATGTAAGTGCATTGTGCACACAAATACACACCCTCATTCCTTATGCTTATAAACTTGTTTGTTCCACCCCTTATGTTCTCTCTCTCTGTCCACACACACGCAGACACTAGATTTATGGTTGGCCGTATTGTGGCGTGTCACTGTTGTTCTAGAGCTCACCTGTAGACCTTAGCATCTGCTGTAAGGATGACTCAGAGGTCAGCAGGGTTTCTCTGGCTGCAGGCACACTGCTGATCACTCGCTGGATCCAAGACACAAAGCAAATAATAGCTGCCTGTGTGTGCAAAACAAACTTTGCATTTCCTTATCTAAAAAAAAGAAAAGAAATAAAATTATTGGTTTCGCCAAAGCTTGTGTATTTAATGCTTTTTAAGCATAGTTTTGCATTATGATAGGTGCTTAATAAGGCACGTTAGAATGCATTTTTTTTTGTTTCATAAAGCATTTTTTGTACAACCAAAGCTGTACATTAAAATGCTTACCTAGATTATGTTGCACATTTAAGGAATGTGTTATATATTGTGTTATAATGCCATCTGTACATGAGTAATTTAAGACAGAATTTACAAATTTAATCTTTTTGTAAAGCCACAGTCAGCTACTAATTAAATTAAATAGTTAATTAGTAGCTGACTGTGGCCTTACAAAAAGATAAAATTTACTTTTTGGCCCAAGTAAATGCTGCATTATATCCATTTATATTACTTTTTTTTTTTTCATCTTTTTTTTCAAGAAAAAAAAAATGCTTTAAAGGTGTAACCATGAAAATCAAAATATTTCCATATTTCACACAGTGCATTTTGGTGGCTTTTTTTCTGCTGTGTTAGGTGAGACAGTGGATGGTTTTTTTTGTTTGGTTTTTTTTTTTTCTCTCATTGGCTACATGCTGATAAAAACAATTATACAAATATGCTTTCTCTTTAGTCAATTAAATATTTGACTAAATTTGACATGATTGTATTTCTACATAGGGCAAGAAATCTAAAATGTGGTGTTATCTAGTGTAGTTTAGGCCTATTTATTATTATTCTTAACTGTAACACATACAGCATATATTATAAGGTTTCGTACCGAATACCTTTAATATGTTAAACATACAGGCTTAAATGAAAGTTTTACCACAAATTACTCTCTGAAACTGCGTAGCTGTTTTTGAAAGCAAGTGAAATACAATGTGAACGGCCCTATGAAATGCATTTGGTGCCATATGAACCTGAAACCAGCCTACTTATTCAAAGCTTCCTTCAGATTAGTTGACTAATCATTCAAGCAACCCGCTTAGTAGTCAATTTTACATATATTTAGTTTTGAATGTCGCTAGTTACATCTACCTGGCAGATGACTGAGGCTCATTTGTTGCAGGTTGCTCTTTCTCTCCCGTTCGACACACACGGCTTCCATGTGGCTGTCAGTCTGAAGCCTCAGCTTTGTCACTCGGCTTTCAAGAGGCTTTATTAGACTGACTTTTTGGGGTTAGACTATGTCAAGATCCCCAACAGCGCTCTGTCTGTATGGATTTTTGTTGATCCTTTGAGTCTCACTGTGAGCTGAAATAGACCTTTTACACAATGAACAGAGCCCTCAGAGACAGTCTGTCATCTCCAGCAGACAGTCTTCCTTTTTATTTATTAGTTCTCTCTCACTCTCTTACTCTTCATAACGTCAGGGATAGTAGAAAATCAGTCTTTCCTTGACTCTTTCCAGTATGCTTTTGTTTAAATTCTTCGATAAGCAACTCTTCTCAGTCTTTCTCTCTCTTTCTTTGTCTTGCTCATTTTTTCCATCACTCGTTCGTAAGTAATGAAACACAAGTTAGGACCAGCCTCAGATGAAGGCAATGAATGAACGGCATTCTGGGAATACGAGTCTTGGCCTGCCTGGAGTGTGTGTCTGTGTGTATGTTTCTAGACAATGACACACTGACTCACTCGACTGGAGTTTACACATGAACACACAGTGTTCTACCCCAACAAACTGACTTGGAGAAACACCCTTTGGAGCTTACCTCTCCTCCACTTGGCTCCCTGTAAAGTGGCAACCCCTCAAGGCAACCTTTATGGTGGTAACCCATGTTTTTGTTGTACTGTATAAAAATGGAAAGTCCTGAGATGCTAGAACAAGTTGGGTGGAAATTTAGTTCTTATGTCTGGCCTTGAGCAGCTCTGGGGGAAAATTTATATCTTTTCAAGCAGGAGCTTATCAGAGAGTGTCTATGTGATTTGTGAGAACTTGTTCTGCAGATGTTTTATTGACATTGAATATGTTGTTAAAGGTGCACTCTGTAATATGACACCGGTCTTGTGCTTTATACTGACCTAGCCACCTCACATAAACTGTTGGTTAGTGATGTCAAATACTCATGCCCTATTTGCAGTAAGCCATTAAATATGTATTCAGCAAGTGAAAATGTTCAATGACTGGCTTACTGAGAAAAAAATGAGTAGCATTGAGCTGCTCATGCGTTCTTAACATGTCAGCCTCAATAAGGTGACCAGCTCAATGTTTTTAGGCTACAGATTCTATTAAAAATATAGTTAAATGATGTACGCTCACATGACTAAGTACCTGTTAAGGACATTTAATTTATGTGCAAACCTTTTTAATGAGGAAGGTAATGAGTGCACCTCTAAAAGAATTGAGCATAGAAAGATTTTTACTTTATTTTTGTATTATTCATGATAACATACCACGTGTAGATGCAGTATTATAATATTTTGATACTGTATTTCAAAAAATGTGACATTGCTCCAGTAGTAACCCATGCTAAGCTCATTCAGAGTTTCTTCAAATTAAAAAAGATCTCTGGCTAAAGTCTGGAATCCAAGTTATATCCACAATTCACTCCTAAATATAGAGAGAAGGCAAGTCTTTTTGTAGACTGGCACAGAGCCATCCATCTGAGAGGGTTTAGTCTCTAGGGGCCACTCTAGTGGTAGGGGACAAACCAGGACATTTGAGAGGAAGAGGACTGATAATTTTTGTCTAATTTTGACAGATTGTATCTAATCTAATTGAGTGATTATTGTATCTACAGTAATTAGATGGGTTGTGTCTAAATGAGTGGCGCATGTGGTGGTCCTGAGACTTTGTAACTCATTTTTGACTGGCTGAGTGGATAGATATATAGTTAAGTAGACAAAAGATTCAGGTTTTTAATCACCTGGATAAACATAGATCTGGATAGCAAAGGTTGTACTGCCCTCATATTCCGAAATTTAACAGGATTGTTTGCTGTGAAATCTTTGCTCATTTCTATTATGTAAACACAAGTGTAACTATTATATTGTTTGTAATATTTCAGGAAGATCACTTAATAGACTGATGCAAATTAGGTTTGCATTCACTTGATTATTCATGTGTATTTGTTTTTTTAATAAATGATGTTACATATTACATTGTTTTTCCCCTTACAAACAGAAACTGCATAGCTTTGATCATAAAACTAAGCTTTTAAATTTCAAGCCAAAAATATGCATTTTAAGTACTTTGCTTATACTGATATAAAGATCTCATTGATTTACATGATTGTCAAGCTATCAGAACTTTTATTCTACTTTTTGATCATATAAATATCAGCAAATACAGAAAATTGAATATTTTTGAGGACTTTGGTCCTCTGGATACAATTAAGCTTTTTTTTTTCTCCAAGTACAGTATGAGCGCCATTTTCTCTTATTTCATATGCCATTAACCTAATGTATCAAATATGATACTTGACAAAGAATATTTTTTTATATATATTTATATATAATTTTTAATATATTTATATCTATATATTTTGTCTAGTTTTAATGATCTCTTCCACTGCACTGTTATTTCATATGTCAGGCTTTACAGGGTTAACACCCTTTTCCCTCTAGAGTCTACAGAAGATTAATTCATTTGTTTTGGTTACAGTGAGAGAATATAAATGGCAGATATGAAATATTAAGCACAATTAAGTGTTTACTATGAAAAAAAAATCAGACCCAGGAAAGCTAACAAAAAAAGGTTTTTGTTTTTATAATTAATGATTCAGGAAATTGTAAATGAAGAGTTACATTAACCATCTGTTTCAGTTGACGCTAGTTTACGCTTGCCAGCAGGACATTTAATTCCACATAATGACACACAAAAGCTTTGTAGGATTTTGCCAGAAGTTTATTTTTCTTGAGTTTGTTTATCATAGTAGTAATAACTGAACAGCGGTGTTTCTGGGCTGAAGAATTAGGACTGCGTGTGTGCTTGTCACTGGGCTTTAGAGTCTGGTTCCTGTTTGAACCTGCCCTCATGTGGGGCCCTCTCCGGTGTCCGGTGAATGTCAACATGTGCTGCTGTACTACTACTGCTGAAGTTACAGGCATCCAAGGTCATTCTCATATTAGCAAAATGCCTTTTGACACAGAAGGGAGTTGAGATGCTACACAGTAACCTCGTGTAAACAGCCGTCTCTGGAGTGTAATGCACCAGGTGATTATGAAACTGCTCACAGCGGTATCTTTACTTTGATAACAGTCCTCAAACACTGCCCTCTACATTACTCCTTTGAAAGGTTTTTTTGTGACATATATGCACATGTACCCACTCATAAACATTACACATTCAAAATGACTCATTTTAGACATTCTTGGGATTATACTGCTGTTTGACTCATGTTAGACTCATGTCAGGCACAAACTTCAAAGCTGGAAATGTTCAAGAACGTAAATCAGACCTGTGTCATGCTGTTTGTGCAGTTTATGTAATTTATGATCCATGAAGTGACCATTTTCCCTTCTAGGATCAGTCTTAACCAGTTGGCTCTGGTCCCTTGGCTTTCATTTTCTGTCTGCAAGACGTCTGCGCAGTTGATTAGCTTCATGGCAAAGGAAAAACTTGAGATGACAGCATGTTTTCCGAAAGATCCTGCACCTCTCCACGGGCAGCACGTGGAAGCATTGTGCTATGAATAAAGTTATTCCACGCATCTTGCCATGATTCAACAATAAATAATGTTCTTCCACACATCTCTCTAAAACTCTAATGGCTTTATAAATGACATCATTACCTGTTAGGGGCCCAAGTGAATTCTGTGTTCCTGTCAGCAAGGGCAAACATAGTGAGACTGATCTGATTTTCATTAAAATGTCTCTCAAGTAGCCCGCTGTTAAGAAGGCACTCCGCTAATACAGCTCCAGCGTTTCTAGCCCTCTTTCTTGGGAGAATTTATCATGTCATTTGTTTTCATAGTCAGGTCAGTGTTGTACGCAGTCCCTGCGTGGAGCTGACATTTTGATCTATTCGAGCAATTGAGCCTCTTTCACTATGTGGAAAAAGACTTGTCGTTTGCAAGCAAACTCAATTTATCACTTTATTATTCTCAAGGCAAGTCACAATTTATCAAGCTTCTCTCTGGATCCGGTGCTGGAGCACCTGTAGAGCTCCCCTCTGAACTTTATAAAACTTCATTCTGATTGGCTATTTGTAAGCACAGCAGAGGGCTGGAAGACATGATGATGATAGTGGTGGAGGTGGTAATGAGGAGAGGGTCAGGTTACCTAATTTTGAGGGGGCAAATATTGGCACACAGAGTTCAGTTCAGGTCATTGTGTATGCTATCTTTCCTAATATGTTGTTCTCGTGTATGCAGCTAACACTTTTTTTTTTTTTCTTTCTTTCTTCAGATGGACGACCGCAGTGGGAGGTGGAGGCGAAGATCATCAGAGAGAAGAGTCAAGGAGTGAGTGAAACTTTCCTTTTTACATGTCTAAGAAAATTTTTGCCAACAAAAGCACAGACGATACACAAGACATAAATATGTCTACAGACCCTTTTCAGTCTTTCTTTTCTTTTCTTGAACTAAAAGCTGAAATGCCTCTTTAAGTGTTTAACGCTTAACAGATTTGAGCACATTGTATGTTTTGACTATATTTTCACTTTGTATTCATCAGTGGGACAACTTTGATTGGTTTGTCTTAGACACCAATGATGTGTTGTTTAGTAAAGTAATGTCTCTTGTCTCCATCTGTAGTCTAGCATCGTGGTGGAGGTGCCTCCTTATCACAGTAAGACGGTCACTTCAGCAGTGCAGGTGCAGTTCTACGTGTGCAATGGCAAACGGAAAAGGAGCCAATCACAGCGCTTTACCTATCTGTCAGGTACGTATTCGATAGCAAATTACAATCCATTGTATATCACGGCACTTATTTCCAAAATGAAATTAGAGCTCAGTAATTGTTGCTTTTCATTAAGCAGTTTCATACCTTTACCTCATAATAGTTTATAGGCACTACTGTTTAAAATTTTGGGGTCTGTAAGTTTTTTTTGTTCTTGTAATGGTAATAGCCATTACTCCAGCCTTCAATGTCACATGATTCTTCGGAGATCATTCTAATATGCTGATTTGGCGCTTAAGAAACATTTCTTATTATCATCAGTGTTGAAAACAGTTTTTTTTGTAGAAACTTCTTTTTTCTTTTTCTTTTTTACCCTAGTATTCGGGATTTTTTATTTTTATTTATTTTTTTTATTTTTTTTTTCAATTTCTATCCAAAAAACAAAAAATCTTATCCCAAACCTATGAACGGTAGTTTATGTAAGTGCATAATGGCAAAAAAAGTGAAAAACAAAAGTAATTTACAGATCCTGAGAGCCTCAAATGTTAAAATTGGATTTTACTCCGTTAAAAATAAGCTCAGTGTAAAATGTTTTTGTAAGTAATTGCATTTTACAGTAAAAATAAGCATCTGTAATCAATAATCTGGTCCTTATTAGTAACTGAATATAAAATAAGCAATATGAAATATATTAAATCTTTATACATATACAAAATATATACATATACACATTATTGCATATTGGAATTTGTGGCGACTGTAACTTAGTGTCCACCTTACATCAAGTATTGTGTCTGAGTCTGGCCTCACAGCAATCATGTGACTCAATTTCATGCAAAATAGTTTTCTTGCTAACTTGACATAACAGTAACAAGAATGGCACACATGTGGGTTTTCACAGCAGAGTCACCCGTTTGATCATGCCAGCGTTCCTCTGCACCGTGCACCAGTGTGGTTAGGGATGAGGTTGTTCCAGTAACAGTTGAGCACCTGGTAACCGCTCATGTAAAATACTTTAAAGAAAGAATCTGCATGATTTACATGTGGCTGGAGGCATGAAAATCAAGGATTTTCAAGAACTAGACCCCTTCAGTGTCTTTGTCTTTCTGTTTTTCTCATTCTCATTAAACGCTGTCGTTCTTTTTCCATCTCCCATTGGCTTCATCTGTCTTAATAGTCATATTCTGCAGAATTACTTTGCATTTTGGAAGATTTTCCCCTATGATAAGTCTGTTGAATGATGAGGTTGATGATTCACATGACTATTATAATTTCTCACACATGTTGAGTTGACATGCATTACATCAGTACGTTATTAGTTCTGCTTTTGAAAATGACATTGAACATCTGATGAAATAGACCAAAATGCAGGGTGTTGTAAAAGGCGACATCTAATTATGGCTTATAGATTTTATAATAAAGTGTAGCCGTGTGTGGTTCTCGTAGCAATGAGCCGGTTTGGTATTAATTTCCCAAAGTGAGTCAAACCGAAAAACAGCGTTGGCGTAATTAAATCACACGTGAGCAACTTTTTTTGGTGTCTTTATCTCTGAGTTGCATGCTAACCTGTTGAAGAGATTGAGAACAAAAAGAGAGGGAGAGTAAGAGAGCGAGATAGGCCCAGCCTCCCGCCCACCCTCTTCGCTCCACAAAGCACCCACTCAAATTAGGGTTTCCTGTTTTCCACACTAACCCGTCGGGCCTCAGCCAATCAGACGACAGCACAGGCAGCCAATATTCTGAACAGGCCACGCGACTGTGGTTGCTATGGCATCGGCCCGCTGAGAAAGTGGCATGGCAGGGGGATGGGCTGAGGTGCTGTGTTGTTAGACTAGAGCCAGACTCTTCATGTGTAATGAATTAGCCGTCTGATGCGATGAGCAGAGAGATCTTAATCCAAATTCAAATTAAATACAGTGTGAAAGCTGTTGGGCCTGTGAGGAAGTAGTTTGTAATGAACCTAACTGAATGTATGAGGCTTCTTTGTTGGTCACAGACAAATCCACCAGCTTTGGTCCAAAATGGATCTGGAAATGAATGCTTTTAGCTGCGTTTATCAACTGAAACTAAACTTTTTTTTTTCAAATGCATTGTAGGTACACAGTGAGTAACACTAGACTCAAATGCATTCACACTCTCTCCCACACATGGTCGCCACTAGCTCTTCATATCAGGAAACTACAGTTTTACCACAGTAATGGCCTTGCAGCAGCGTATGGGCTGTGAACTGGATTTTGGTTCCCATTTGGAGCTATGCTGGAGGGCAGACAGCATTCTTCAGTTCCCAAATTCAGCACTGGTTTAGATGGCACTCAAGCAGGCAACATATGCTCTCTTAGAGTCGACGGCAAGTAAAAATATCCCCCACTCATGCGGGCCAGGGAAATGGCAGATCGGGAAATGGGTTACTGAATACTGTGTTGCTATTACTCATTGTCTGCGTGTTTGAAGAGAGAAGAGAAGAGAAGAGAAGAGTTTGGTGGAAATACTGATTCAATTAAATATGTGCAATTTTTGTATTGGCCATAAATCTTGAATATATGTTAGTCATATAATGTTGCTGTCAGTTTTATTGGAGATGGGAAATTGGAAAAGAGTTCATTAGTGCTGTGAATCTATTAAAATTTAAAAGAAATTGTCAAATCTGTATGGTTAATCAGTTTGGCATGCTAATGTAATGCCATTGTGAGATCTCAGCAACTCTCAATATGATAACAATAGAAGTATAAATAAAAATACATATTTTATTGATATTACTGAAATGTACAAAAGATGTGAAACAAGATAATTACTGTTCAGGCTAATTCAGTGACATTTTATAGCTAACAACACATGAAATCTTAAGATTTTCATGTCAAGTTTTCTATTCCTTCCTTTTTTCAGCCATATATTTCTCTCTCTTTCTCTCTCCACTCTTGCAGTACGGGTCAAGCAGGAACATAGGGATGATTTGGACTCCCCTGCCGTGCCGCCCATGTCCATGCCTCTGGTCCATGCTGCCAGTTTGGTCTGTGCTCAGCCGCTGTCCTCCCCAGAGCACTCCCACCCACCAGACGGCCTTCTGTCCAGCTCCCCACGTGGCCTGGCTGCAGGCCTGCACCCTCTCCAGGCCCCCTGCGCCCCAATGGGCTCCCCAACTCTTCCCCACCTGCCCCACCTTCAGGCTCAAGGGCTGAGTGCACCTCCCGAATGCCAGATGCCCTTCCACCCAGGCCCTGCTGCCACTGCCAGGCCATCTTACCCACACATACAGCACAACATGCCCTTCAACGGCCAGCACAGTCTTCCTATGACTGCAGGCTCCCCACAGGCATACGAGCGAATGCCCTTCCAGGCCGACCCGGCTGGGTGTCACTCCCTGGGTTTGGGGATGGTGTATGGACCGGCTTCTTCAACACCCAACTCTGGAGTGCCTCCGGGGCCTGGCTCCAGCCCTAGCCACGCAGCCTGTACGGGGAGCAACCAGGTCATGGCCCACTCTGCCTCTCACCTTCACTCTCTAGGCTACCACTGCCCCACTCCAGGGCAGGTCCCATCACCCACCCACACGCTGGGACAGCCGGCCCCACAGCTCCAGCATCCCCTGGTTTACCATCCGGCCGGGCAGCGGTCCGCCTCCTGCCCCACACCCTCCAGTGCTCCTGCTCATATGGTGCCATCTCCCCACTCTGGGCCCTCGTCCCCCCAACTCCATTCTCTCCCTTACCACTCACCCACCTCCCCGTCTCCTACATCCAACAGCCCCCTGGGGCCCATGGCACTCTCTGGACAGCCTTCTCCCCAAGCTAGCAGCCCTGTCCTGGCTGGGTTGTCCCCTTCAGGTCCCTTGGTGCACCCGTTGACCCAACAGGGAGAGAGGCTGAACATCAAACAGGAGCCAGAGGATAGAGAGCCCACTTTCCGTACCATCGGTCTACAGGATATTACACTTGATGATGGTGAGTCTTTGCACTTTGTTAAACAATGTTGTTGTTTTTTTGTCTTATGACCACTGCAACTTGCAGTTCGGTGTATGGACAAAAATGAAATCTTGAGAAATTGTCCCTCAACAGGACAAAGCAATATTGATACAATTCACCTTTACATTAAAGGTATTTAAAGCTTCTGGAACTTGTTACTAAAACTTTGTTTTAATATAATATACTAAAATCTTAGCATATAATATAGCATTGACTTTTGACTGGGGAACTCCAGGTTGCATTTGCTTTAGCTATGATGACCAAACCTACATTGCATGAGTCCTTGGTTTTTTCCCCCTGGTTATGTAGTACTCACTGAAATAATTATATGGAAATAATTATATTCATATATGGTCATTTATGGATATTAGAGTAATTTAATCGGTCTACTAGTGTGTGAATAATACATTAATTAAGGGGTGAATAAATATATGTGTGAATTTGTGCAGTAGTAACTAAAACATAAGAGGAATGAGTAGAGCAAGAACATTAGAATGTATTAAATAAACAAGCAAATGTTTCATTTACTAAAATGAATTTGCATGCACAAGTTGCCTGGGGCATTACAGTGTTTGGCAGTTCCCAGCTCTTAAGAGTGTCATGACACAGGGCGAATTCATTACACCAGTAATCCTTCTTAGCAGAACTATGAGACCTAATGTCAGTAGTGTGGGGGAGGGAAACAGACTGTGTTTGGCATTGCATGCTACTGTACCTTATTCCTCTCACTGTTTTGCATTATGTAGTATGCATACTGTGCATAGTATGCATAATTAGCTTAGAATACTCAAATGAACTACTGAATTTGACAGCTGACTGCAAGAATACACTACAGTATAACAGAGCATGCTTCCATAATGCAGTGAGCTTAGTATGACCTTCTATTTTCAGTGTGATGAATGAAGCAGATGTCACACAAACTGCCATTTTAATATACACTACCATGTCAATAAGCCACTTCTGCTCACCAAGGCTGCATTTATTTGATCGAAAATACAGCATAATAATAATAATAATAATAATTTTAATATGCTAATTTGGTGTTTAAGAAACCTTTCTTGAAAACTGTTGTGGATTTTTGAAGACTAGAAAGCTCAAAAGAACAGAATTTATTTGAAATGGAAATCTTTTGCAACATTATGTCTTTAGTATCAATTTTGATCAATTTAATTCATCCTTGCTAAATAAAAGTGTTAATTTTTAAAAATCTTACTGACCACAAATTTTTCAGTGGTAGTGTATGTAGCCATTTTTATTTTTGTGAAGTTGTCAAAGAAGCAGTCAAAGAATTATGTGCACATAATGAGTGCATGTGGCATGAACCATACAGTAGCATACTACTAGTTAACATTATTTTTTGAAAATTTTTTAAAAATATGCAGTATTCAGTGTGCACTGTGCAGCATACAGTAAGCAGTACACTAATATTCCATTCCGAGCATAGCCAGAGCGGGAGAGCTTGTTTCTCAACTTTTGTGTTTATGTGGATATTTTTTGCTGATGGTGTGAGAAAGTGAGAAGTTCAGACAACAGACCACAATGGATTCCTTATTCACAACTCAGCTATTTATTATTGAAAATTCAAATGCTTTGTGGCTGTATCACTTTAAACCTGGTGCATCTATCATATAGATTATTTTTTTTGTGGATGCATGACTGATGAAAAAGTTCAGGCTAATGCTGTAGTTCATCAGCACAGATTCCAGCAATGTCGTCATGATTTTAAGATACGGAACCTGGACCAGAATGTGATCACGGGGAGTCACTTCTGCTTTCTGCCGTTCTTCAGTTACATATTCAAATGTGCGGTCAGACAGAGTTAATGAACAGCTTGAGTCACTCAAATTAGACAAGTGTCTGTGTGTGTGTGTAGTAAAGTGTGAGTCCAGAAGGATGCAGAATTTGTCTGAGTAATTAAAACTGCCCTCACTATATGTAGCCCACACTATATGTAGTGTCCACACACACACACAGTTCACACTCTTGGCCAGCTGCATACTAATTCACAGATGTGCACAAGCTAATTCACCGTTTCAAATAATACACTAACACAAGACACATGGTTACACGCATACTCGCTCAATATTTCAGAGTAGGCATGCTCAGCCACACGGCGATGGCACAGTTTTGTCATGTTGGGGCGCAACTGTTAAGCTAATTCAGTTTCAAATCACACACTAACACAAGACACATGGTAACACGAATTTGCACTCAATATTTCAGAGTAGGCATGCTCAGCCACACTAAGCATTCACTGCCTACATGTTGCTCACATATAGCATTAGACGTCCTCCTGAATTCAGTGTGCGAGATGGGATGGAGTTGAGCCTTTTTAAAAGTGAAGTTTTGAACTGATTTCATCAGGGACTGTATCCTCCCTAAAGCACACACTATAAATAGGGTCTGTGTCATTCTGACTGAAGTTCTTGAGCACTGTGAGTTGTTAAGGAGGTCAGAAATGAACTGCAAATAGAACAGAACACAGCTCCAGTCACTGACATAAACCTCCTTTCACGTCAACATACAGCTGTCACTGCTGTTGAAATGTACGGTATGTTGCTAAAGCATTGATAGGCCTGTTTAATGAATAAATTGAAAAATTCTGAACACAAGTTGGAAAAATACACTTATGTATTTATACAAAATTATTTATATAATATTGTGTATTAATATTATTATTGTTTATTGCATTTGAATATAAACTATGGCTATCACTACTATATGTTACTAAAGCATTACGATTTATTACTTTAAAGCATTGTTGAATTTATTGAAACCATATAAAAACAATTTTGAAAAATCCAAATAAAATGGGGGAAAAAAATCAAATGTCACAATAATTCTTATTTTTTTAAAAAAAAACATTTATTCATTCATGCATGGATTGTGAGTGTTCATAATATTCCATTTAGTAATATAAATCTGTATCTTATTATTATTATTATTATGCTTATTGTTTATTGTATTTAAATATAAACTTGCTCATTTTTTCTTGCTCTCTTTTCTCTCGCATCTGTTCATAAAAGAGCAATGAATCACTCGTCATGGTTAACTGTAAGAGCTCTGCATCTGTCTGAGAGTTTCACTAGATTTAAATGCAAGTTGATGTATCAGTCAGACTCTGCAGTTCTTAATCACACTTTCCTGGCACTTTTATAGCCCCAGATACTTCAGTTCCATTTGATGAATCACTTTTCAGCAGAATTCAGTGGTTGTCAGTGGCAGTGCATTCTGGGAGTTGTGTGATTTCTGTGTGAATGCAGATGATCGTTTAGCGTAAAACCCGGTGTTTGTTTACAAATCGCACTGGCTTTCATTTCCAAAGCCGCTTTGATTCGGGTTAAACTGGTTTTAATGCTGCTGACTAGTAGTTTGCAGTAGGCGGGAATCCCACTTGATATTCCGGTCCTGTTGTTTATATTCCAGGTCTGCATGGAGCTGGGGCTGTCACTGGGTGGATTAAAGTTTATTTATATAGAAAGCTAATATTTAAGGGCTGGAAGTGTTTTGGGTTTTTCATGGACAAGTAAATGTCCGTACGGCAGCGTGTGTTTGTGTGTGTGAACAGATGGCACAGGTGATGTCAAAGACTCTTTGCAGGTGGTGCTGGGGAGGGGCTACAGACAGACTGACAGATGGAAGACAAAAAAAACAGGGAACTGACACAAGCACACACACTCTCAAACAGAAAGGTCAAAGAAAGACTAGAACGTAGGAGATGCAAACCAAATGTTAAAAGACTATTGTCATTTGAGTAATCTACTTGTACCACTGCATATACTGTATCTCTCAACATGATGTCCGCAATTAAGTGTAGACTGCTTATGTGCTGAGTGAGCCGTGTGTGTTAGACGAGCATAAGGAGTTTGGGTGCCATATTTTCCTGATGAGTTTGGACTGGTTCCCTCGTGCTGAACAGAAGGAGTGGTGTGTGTCAGTTCTTACAGGAGACTTGGTCTCTTTTCTCTGGTCTCATCTCTTCTTTCCACTCTTTTTCATGTCAGTTGTGTTTAATTAATGTCCTCCCAGAGGTCTGTGTTTGAGATGTGTACGCAGGCGAGTGCTTGTGCTCCTTTGTTCTCGTGGATGTCTGTGTGCAGCTGCCACCCCGGCGTGAGTGCACTGATCTGGTTTAATAATAGGCAAAGCCTGCTGTCTTCGGGTCTTGTATCCCCGTCGTACTGTACACACACACTCTTTATGTCCTAGAGCTTATATCTTGTGTCACTCTGTTTCTGTCAAGGGATGAGAGTTGGTTTTAACGTTTGGAATTCACCAAAGTAACAATCGCATTTGTCAATGATATGATAGTCTGATTTCTGTACTACTCCTTATATAATGTTCTGCCCTCATCCGTCTGTTTGTGTCCGTTTCCCTCTTTCCGTTTGTGGGTACGGAAACTTCAACGTGTAACATATTCCAGGTCTGTAGTCTTTAGCCAGTGGTAAATGACTGTGTCAAATTAATAACACAACTTCTCTCATCTCTGAGGGAAAAAGAGAGCGTGGAAGGGAAAAAACACAGCTCTGGGCCCAAAGCTGCCTGCTCATTAAACACAATCAGAGAACTCTTCTGAAAGCAGTGGAAACCTGGTTTTGTGTCATCTTTCCGTACAATTACAGTGTCAGGAGCGTAATTTTGAGGTCTTGGCGCAGACGGGCAGCGGCGTTGTGGTCGGTCCAGTTTGCATTGCTGTGGTGTTTGGCGGCAGAGATGTGGCGTGGTGCAAAGATCCTTGGGAATTAATGTGACAAGGGTTCACTCTCTGACCAGGAAACTCCAGCTCAGACTTGCTTGTTCTCTGCCATGGCATTTTCACCTTGTTATGTGTGTAATTTGGGTGCTGGGACAAATCTCTGTTCTCTTTCGGTTTTATTTTTTATTTATTTATTTATTTTTGGTTTCTGTATTACTGTTGTTAATTCTTGTTACAGGGATAGTTTGTCCCATGTTATTTATTTATTTATTTATTTATCAAAACTGTTTGGTTGCCAACATTCTTCAAAATATCTTTTTGTTCCACCTGAAGAAAAAAAGAGGTAAAGTAAATGATGACAGCATTTTCATTTTGGGATGAGCTATATATAGATTTGTATAGAAGTGTCTGCTTTAATGGTTAAATGTCCTGAATAATTCTGTTTTAAATGGCATAATTAGAATTAGTGCTGTTAAACGATTAATCGCGATTAATCGCATCCAAAATAAAAGTTTTTGTTTACATAATATATATTTGTGTACTGTGTATATTTATTATGTATATATAAATACAAACACATGCATGTATATATATTTAAGAAAAATGTTATATTTGTATATCAAATACATTTATATATAATATAAATGATGTAAATATAAAAATATACATGTAAATACATGTAAATATTTTCAAAATATATACTGTATGAGTGTATATTTATATATACATAATAAATATACACAGTACACAAATATATATTATGTAAACAAAAACTTTTATTTAGGATGCGATTAATCGCGATTAATCGTTTAACAGCACTAATTAGAATTTTGCATATATTAGTTTTGTGGGGAAAATTCTCTTATGTACATCTCCTTTTATATCTCTAAATTATTGATTCAGAGTTCCATTTTGAATCTGGTCATAGAACAAAAAGATGTATTTGAGTGGAGGAGGGAGGCCTGAATAATTATGCTAAGGACTGCAACGTGTGTCTGTATGTGCACTTTGTGGTTTGATCTTGTCATTTTTGCTGTAAAAATGTGCTTCTCTCTAGCTCTCGTTAGGAACGTTTTGTTTTATTCACTCGGGGTAATCTACGGTTTTCTTTTTCAAACTCACTTGATGAGCTCCTTCTAAATATGTATTTGTTTTGCATAATTGAAAAAACTTGTCCACGAGTCAGACATGCATTAGAGCAATCAAGTTTTTTACGGCACCTGCATTGCTGTTTTGCCCCATGGCTATGCTGTGCTGATTGTTAAAGCCAATGACTAAACATGTTAAAGAGGTGGCTGAGGCCTCTGGTCAAAGAAAATGGGGATGAATCACAGACTGACTCTTTAAATGGGGAATCCACAATGTGATTCACAGATCAAACTGACTGCTCCCTTGTGCTTTCTCAGCCACTTTTTGTCTCTCGTTCTTTTTTTTTGCACTCTTGTTTTAAAAAGTAAGATTAGCAGTGTAGTTTTCTGGATACCGCTGCCAAGGTCAAAGTAGGTTGAGGGGAACGCAAATGAAAAAGTAAACAAAGAGATCACCCTCTCATGTCCTAAACACGCACTGGATTTCACATTTCACGCTCTGTAGTTTTGAAGTTACAGATCAGATCATTTAAACATCTGACATGGTTTTTATTTCCTAAATGGAAACGGGTGTTTGCTATCAGTTGCTCTGGCTGATGAGGTCAGTCTTACCTAGTATAATACTTTCCATCATAACACAACACATTCGCTGCTTTCAAAATAGAAAAAAATATATATATATATAGCCAGGATCTCACAATGGAATCATGTTCCATAGAAAATTGGCACTACATAATTTTGAACTCCTGCAATTTTGTTAATTTCTAAATACGGATGTAAATGTTGGTTTGTGATTTTATTTTTAATATCTAAGTTAAATATATACCATAAAACTATCCCAGAATTTAGCTTAAATGAAGCTGTCACTTAGTAAGGCTAGCTATTGTGGAGCCAAATGTTGGTCGTAAATTTGAAAAAATATTTCCTGTTATTTAAAATAAAAAAAAATATCTGACCCAGTAGGCAGTTATGACAGCCCTTCTCAACTGATGCCTCCGTTAACGGTCAGCCAGTGCAGTGGCTAGTCCTGTGATTCACAGTCTCGGGGCAGCACCGTCAAACAATATCATTTACCCCAGCTCAAAGTTTTGCTGTCAGTGAGCTCTCAGCCTCAGACCCTGTATATTATATGTTAATAAGGGATGGCCCCTTCCACTCATCCAAAGAGGATCCCCTATTTAAAGACTCTACGCTGAGACTCTCAAGCCTTATGCGAAAGAGATCGAGATGAATCATGCTTTCTTACATGTGGGGAAAGATGATGTTGAAACCTCTCAAGTCAGTTGCTGCTATATTGCGATATATTGCACAGTAACTTCCCGTATTTAACTGAGTCAGATGCATCGCTAATATCGGCAGCTCACCTTCAGACACTCACTCCCTTAATGTATCGTTGAGATTTGTACTTTGTAGTTTGTACAGTTAGCGACTGTAATATGAATAGAACCACTTATGAGTTTTATACACTCTGAACCCAGAGTTTTGGCTGTCCTGAGGTGACTTGCTTTCAAACTGGTCCAAACGTTGAACAAAGAGAGTACGCATTGAAACTGCAGCATGCATGTGTGTGTTTAAAGGAATGTGAGAAACTACAGTGTGCTTTTGTGTCACGCAAAAATGGAAAAAGTGAGAAAAGAAAGCTTTTGATCCAGGAGGAGACAGGAAAATAAGGTTTTAAAATAAGAAAGTTCTCTTCAAAGCAGAGTAAATACCGTGGCAGGCGACATATTAGTCTTTTCCAAAAATCAGCACCCTTAAAAATCTCCCAATACCACAGGCACACCACAGACGCTGATTAAATAGCTGTCTGCATTTATTGACTGACTGTGCTGTGCTAAAAATACTGGCATACTTTTTTTTATTTGCTGTTTGCTCGTTTTTGTCTTTAGCAGATGTTTAAGTGTGCATTTTTAATGCTCCATGCCAGTAACTGAAATAAACCATTTTTGCTTTTAGAAAAAAAACATTTTTTTTCCTTAATTAATTCTTATTATATTTTATTTCATTGGTTTCAAACACATTTCTACAAAAGTTTTTTTTTTTTTTTTTTAACGTTTGTTTTGAACGTTGTACTTCAAAACAAATGACTAAAGTGTGTATGTGTGTGCGTGCGTGTATATTATTTTTATATATATATATATATATATATATATATATATATATATATATATATATATTAGTTATTAGTTTTCATTCATTTATTCTGTTTTACAACATCAAATATAGTTCATCCCATCTTAAACACCTTTGACAGTTGCAAATTGTTGTATGAAGTGCTGCCATTGACATTTACTCCATATATTTTATAAGTTATATCAGTTTTCTACAATGTGTGTGAGGTTGTGCAGTGCAGGTTTGTGCAGAGAGTGTGTGTGTAAGATTGTTAGATTGTTTGTGCGGCGTGAGAGGCAGACAGCGCGCTGAGTGGGTTTTAAAGCAGAACTCACAATCAGCCCAGAGCAGGTCTGCATGTGTGAAGTGTGTTCATGCAAGAGGAAGAGCCGCCTACGCCAACAGGATGATCTGTGACAGCGGCTGGGCATTTGAAACATAACACACACACACACACACACACACACACACACACTCAAACATGCAACTTTTGCACACAAAACCATCACAAATAATAACATCAACCACATAAGAAATGTACCAAAACAACTCTAAACTTCAAACACACAAAATAACAATCAACACATATACTGTGGCTAACACAAAATGTAAACAAAGCAAGAAAAAACAAAGCCCTAATAAACATAAATAATAGTTTAAAAGACACTGCGCACAAAGAATCAAAAGATATAATCTACATTAAACAAGTAACTACAAAAACATATGCAATTATGAAACACTTAACCTGGATGATTCTAACACAGCAGTACTATAGTTCTTGTGACATTTAGATTTTTTTAAACACCAAAGTGCCATGTTTAAACCATCACAAATATCAGTAGCGTTGACTTGTTACTCGAGCATTGCATAACTGCTTTAAATATTCACCCTACAGAGTGACTATTGTAGGAGATGCTCGTTATTTTGAATTATAGAGCGGATCAGCACAGTCCTTTTTATGCTGCCATATTTCACATTTAAACACGTATTCTTTCATTTGCCTTTAATGCTCACTGAGTCCAGCTCTCTGGCTTTTGATGTTGTGTTAACAAATTACTGTATATGCTATTATATACGTCTACTGATGCGGGTTTAAAAAAAAAAAGAAGAAGCTTAGCTGTAATCCTGTGTAAGGACATATTTGTTCACTTTGACTGAGCTCCCTTTTTTTTAGTTCTGTTGGAAAATGTGGTCCATCCCAGTCAGTCATGGGTTGCCTGGATGAGGAATGCAGGGATTATTAACTCGCTTGCAGAGGCAGGTACCTGTATGAAAAATACCTGAGGCCCCCTTCAACAGTCAAACCTGTTTATCAGCTTATCCGCTTTTCCCTCAGATTTGTCATCGCCTTTTTTAGAAGTGTTTTTTTTACTCCGATGACAAGCTTGGAAATCTGGTGATTGAATGTTATGGTGAGTGTGTGTCAAAACCCACCATCCCTCCTAAGGAACAATATTTTTTTTTCCACAAAGCGAGGATCCGTCTTTGCCCTAGTTCTCCTTCTCTGTTGCTTTTTTTTTTTTTAAATAGGATGAACTTTTTATCATGGTTGTCTTTGACTGATTTTGTCATGGCAGGCAATATCGTCGCACTTGCTGTATTGTTGAGAACATCCACTATTCAATAGAGCATGTGGAGAAACAGTCATATTTTCACAGCATTAATCAGAACTCTGCTGGGATGACCTGTTAAAAAAGTTTGGCTGCTTGCTTAACATCAGTCTCCCAGCCTGCTAAAGTAATTACCATACTTGCTCCATTGCCTTCTGGGATATAGAACATGTGTTTTAACAATGGATCAATTTTATACAGGCCTTTCATAGTGCGTTAAAAGCCCAAGCCAGCAGGCTAAAGGAAATTAAACTCATAATGAACCGATGCAACTGCCTGCACCAAAGCCTCGTAGTTAAAGAAGCAGTGGATGGTTTTTATAGCCTGTGTGTTGTGGTCATCTTGGTAAGACTGCTGCTGTCAGAATTTACATCCTCGCGCTCACAGACGCAGAATCGTGCATGTGTTTTTCCTAAGTGGTCACATACCAAAGTTCTTTTTTTAATTTTGCATCCCCTTCAATCTGTTTTTTATTTCCATCAGCCCCTGAAGAGCATGTCTGAACTCGACTTTACACAGCTCAACACTGCCCTTCAATGGTTAGATACAGGAACTGATTTTTAAAATGCTCGATATGAAAGTTCACACTAATGTTTGGGGTCAGCAATCTTTTTTTTTTAAACATATTAATACTTTTATTCAGCAAGGACACGTTAAATTGATCAAAAGTGACAGTAAAGATCCTTGTACTATTACAAAAGTTTTCAAATAAATGCTGTTCTTCTGAACTTTCTATTCATCAAAGCATCCTAGAAGAAAATGTTCTACAAAACTGAAGATTGTAGCCATGGCTGCTTAGAATTCAGCTTTGCCATCACAGGAATAAATTACAGTTTAAAATCTATTCAAATAGAGTATTTTTTCAGTATTATTATATAAAATGTTTGTTTTTGTTTTTTTACAATATTATTTTTATTTTGCAATATTACTGATTTTATGGTATTTTGGACTTTCAAAAACATTCAAAAATCTCACCAACCAAAACTTACTGAACAGTATTCCAGTCCTTGAAAAAAATATCTTCCCCTAAATCTAAATAATGTCTCTTTTTGTGTTTCAGTGAATGAGATCATAGGCAGAGACATGTCTCAGGCCCCAGAGGCTCATGGGGGCTCGCCAGCTGCACACAGTCAGTCCTAGCCCACACCAAGCCACGTCAGACTCTCAGACAGTCTCCACAGGACTCCAGAGCCGGGCAATGAGATTCAACCCAAAGCCAGCGTCTGCCCCAATAGTCTAAAAGCAACCCTTCCCAGCGTGGATCCAGAAGCAATTTGAGCGACCATTATTCCTTCTTCTAGATTCACAAACACGGCTTTGGCTGTAAACAATAACAGCTGGGAGAGTTGGGGGTACATACTGTACGGATGCACACAAAATCAGGTGTACTGTACATATACACAAACACAGACGTGGTTGAGTGGGAGTTAACTTGGATTTGTGTTGTTCTCCTGGAAATAAAACCAATAATTCAGGGCTCTCTTGACAGCATGATGTATTATTAGTTGTAGCTCGCAGATTCACCCCTCAGACTGGCTAGCTATGCAGTCGAGCACCCTCATCCCTGACCGGAATATGCAGTACACAGCAGCGATTCTACAGTCACTTTAGTGGGATAGCCGAGGGGTGCTCCAAGCGTGATAGATGCCCACATCACGCCTTCTTACCAGCGAAAACGCCGCCTTTTTCAGTACACATTCTCCCAGTGCTGCCCCCTAGTGGACGGGCCCTCGGGCGCTGCGCTGAGTCTGTAGTATCTGCAATATGCAACATTCCACATGTCTAGTGACCTTTCTGAGCTGTAGATAATCTGTTTAATGATTGGCCCATTTCCTCTTCAGGTTGAACAAATGCCTTATGTAGTAGCTGTGATTGTGAACAGGCTTTCTGCTGAGAATTTCTATTAGTTTTTTCTTCTTTCCAATTTTTTATTTTTTTTTTTTTTTGAGGAAGAGGAGGACACGGTTGAATCCAGTGTGTGTATTTTATACTTAGAAAGTAGCTGAGCTTCATCTTTTGTTCTGGCGTGCTGTGAACTGTGTTGGTTCAATCTTACTTTGACAGTGCTGTGCTTTAAAAGTCAAGTGAATTGTTAGCAGACTCTAAAGATAACATACGTGTTTTGTATAGTTGCATGGGAAGATGAACTCATGACCGTAGACCAAAAGGTCTGGAGATAATAAAGCTCATATATATATATAGATATAGATATAGATATATATGGGCTTCATGTGCATTGAACTCAAACATAATATGTTGACTATGCTGAAACTCGCTTTGTGCCTTTGATTAGAGAAACAATTATGCATAAACAATTGCATTAGACAATTAAAAAAAAAACATTGCAGGGTTGATGTCAGGGAAACCATATTAAATTGGTTGTTTTTTGTCCAAAAAAGGTTGCAACCTGACAATCAACGTGTAGACTATCTGTTACGATAGAGTGACTTGAAAGCCACTCTCGGTTTGTATCCCCACTGCATTCTTGGGCAACAAGGTTCAAATCTAAACCAGCTTCCAAACCCCTCAACCCATTTTAGACAATTCTAGTGCTCATTTTTGCTCACAGTTTGCTCTCTGTGTTGACAAAAACAGTCCAGTGGGCAGGTTTGCTCTGTCTGCTCTGTACACTGATAGAGCAGATGTCGTATGACGCAAACAAATCTATGAGTTTCTATTGGCTCCTTGCCTTAAATTTTAATCTGGAAAATTAATTGTTTTCTTACAACAATTATTTTTCCTCCATGAAAACTGGCACAATTCAATTGAGAAAGACATTGTTTTTTCTGTTGTTTTTCAGTCTTTGAGACATACAGCTGTAACCATGACTGTTAATTATGTTTGAAAAAGACAAAAAATCTGCTATGCACTATAAACCTGCCTTCTGCCTTTAAGAAAATAATAATAATAATAATAATAAAAAAATACAAAAACAAGACAAAACCTTGATGCCTCTAGATTAGATGATGTAGAGATGCTTCTTCGTAGGGTAGTTGGCCAGACAAAAGTTGCGTGTGTCAAGATGTGTCTGTTCATGCATAGAGCAAGCGTCTTAACGGTTTTGTGCGTATGTGCTTACGTCAGTTTGTATCCAATGAATTGTAGATATTTGTTTTGTATCTTTAAAAACCTCTTAGAATTTGAATGGTGTAAAAGCACACTGATACATTAGGCTATGCAAGGACAGACAATACAATGGTGTGACATTTTCAAACATACAAATAGCAGGTTTGTTTGTTACTCTTGCATCTATACAGTAAGTATATATATTTTGTTGTATGTAAACCCTTACATATAGTGACAGGTGTTTTCAATGCCACTTTTGACTATTTAACTTAAACTATCAAATATACGGTAGGAAAGCCTTAACTTGTGTTAAAATGCAATTTTAGAGAACGTGTGTCATAAGGTTTGGGTTTGATTTAGGTTTAGTGTTTTTTGAGAATCAAGAAAAAAATACAAGCAAACAAACAAAAAAATAAGGATGGGGGAGTTCTGAGATGAAGCAGGGTCCCTAGATAAGCACCTATTTTCATTCTCTAGAAACCAAAGATCGAACAATGTGTTCCCATTTTACATACAGATGACGACGCAAACACCAGAACTCTATTTTTGATACTTTGAAATGGATGTCATTCCTAAAGTTTGGGTAGCTTGGGTGGTTTGTAAAATAAAAGTACAGGTTCAGTTGATGTTTACGGAGCCTTGTATTGTCGTTTCATGTACATTTTGTATTTAACATTTTGTAATTTTTAAGACTGCAGTGCTTTTTGAAATTATTCAAAGGGAACACCGTGCGGCATAGGCTCTTCTGAGGTAGTGTATCAATAAAAAGAATAAATGCCCAGATGTCTGTCTGTGTCAATGTGTGTCATTGTGTTCTGGATTATGATATGCATCAAGAATGAAATGTTTAGTGAATGGGCTAAAATGTACATCGTTGTACCTTATCCCTAAATAGTTCATATTAGTACCTTGAAGGTCCGTACTTTAAAAGTACATGTTAGCACCTCAAGTGTATGTATTAATATATTTTGGAAGGGGACTGTCCCAGTGACAGTTTTTTACCTTTTTTTTTTTTTTAAACAGAATCACAGCATGGCACTGATCACTGTTGGGATAGATTTTTCTATAATGACTATTATTCCAGGGATTATTAAATTATGAATTATTGATCTGATTTAACATTATAAAGGAACAATTATAGTTTAGTGACTGCCAAATCAAGTATTACAGCTCTTTCTGCATGGGTAAAAATTAATACTTCATAAAACATGAATAAATAGGGGTGGGCAATATAACCAAAATGATTATACCAGTCATTTTATTTCACAGTAATAATAAATATCACAAAATAGTTATTTTTGCTTCAAATAAGGTCTTTATGATATCAATTTTTGATACCATAGAAATTTCATAATTCTTGTCACCATTATGACGATTAAAAAAAACTAAAGCTCACTTAAGACAAGTAAACAGTCAGCAATTAAATAAGAATAAGAAACTAATTACAAACAACAGGACAAAACACTAAAGTAAATCAATAAGAAATGCTACACGCATTGTATAAAGTAATCAAATGTATTTGATATTCCTCACTGTGTAAATTAAATATATATATTTTTCTTATTAAAGTTACAAACGTGATTTAGTCAAGAGCAATGAGAGACTTCCTCTCTTTTGTTGTCTGATTAACATGAATGACAGACAGCAGGAATAGACTGCTGTCACTTTAAGAGCTGCCCGGATCCAATATACTGTTAAACACATTAATTTAGGTCTTAAGTGAAACCAAACAGCTAAAAAAGAAAACACGTGAAACATAGTTACACGTTTTCTTTTTTCTTTTTTTAGCTGTTTGCTTTCACTTAAGACCTAAATTAATAATGAGGCTACTTTCACAGACGGGCATTTTGACATACAAGTGTGTGTATTTAACGGTTCAAGGCCAATAAATTGGCAAAAATAACTGTTCAATACTCCCGCGCTCTGTAAGCACGGTCTTCACGTGCGCGTGCCTCTATGACAGCACTCTAAAACAGTCTCTCAAACAGCACGCGCATTTAGCGAAATGAGTTTTCTTTCACTGCTGATTGCATTTCAATGGCTTAAAATCACTTGTTTTTAAACTTAATCACTTGTTTTTCGTGACCACAGCGACGTCACGTGAGCATGTAACCTCAACAGAGACGATAGTCAAAAATCTCCACCGGCTGACAAATTCCTACCGGTTAATCGTGCCTACCAGTATATCGCCCACCCCCTATGAATAACATTTCATAAACATTGCAGTTGGATAAAGTCATCAGTTTTCTCACTTGGCCATTGTTCTATAAAAGTTTGACATTTGAGGCCTCCTAAACAGTATGAAATATACTCTACATATTTACTTCATTAGCTGAGGGCACTGACTAGTACAAAGGTTAAACAAAATTCAGAAAAACAACTTCATTTCAGTTCTGCTTATGGTAATGATGAATTTGAAAGTGAATTGGCCACATCCCTGAGGATGTATGAACTGATAGCGTTCAGTTTAAAGGTCCCAGGTTTTCAACTTGCTTTGTGTTGTTTGACTTCTATGGAGCTTATAATATGACAAAACTATTTGAATTTGAATTGTGTAAATTTGAATTAGTGTCATTTAACAAAACTGAATATTATGTGTCATTTAACATAGTTCTGAATTTGTTTTTTTTTAAACTTGAATAATGAACATTTGAAATTTAACACAATTGAATTTTTTCATGGCAGTTTTTTTAATAGACATGTATTTTCAGACAGCGGATTTTTTTGTTCTGAAGTCTTTGACTGCGAGTATACAGTTTTTTAAAAATACAGCTTCA
>JAFVLL020034297.1:0-41750 GCA_021397915.2 Tor tambroides
AATGCAGAAGTAATGGATATAACTGATACGACACATTCCCTGCTTTTAATATCTGAAGAATTAATGCAACAGGACACAGCTGATCACTCAGAAATGCCTGTGAGGCAACTTTATAATAAAATGTGACATTCTGCAGTTTTGTCTCATATTCATCTTTTAATCATATTTGTAAATGTCTTGACTCCACAGCCAACAGAGCAATTTTGTCTTTACTGTTCCCATACTTTTGGAGGGCACTGTATTTTAAAGATGTATTGCATACCTGTTGCTGCCATAATATTTACGTGCTTTTCTTCTGTTTCTTCTTATTGTTCTTAACAGCTCCCACTTGCTGTGTTGGAGCAGTTATGAAATAATGTTCTTGTACTTTACAGCATTTCAGTAATAACTATGCATGCAAAATATAGCTTTAGAATCACCTGTTGCATGTGCTCAGCATGTTTTGTGAAGTTTTGATTTTTCTTTTAGGCTTTATAGGATTTGAGGTAAATTTGGACAGGCCCCTTTTCTAAACGATCCCGTTATAGCTTCCCAAAGGGTAAATTAATTTTTTATTTTTTTTTGATAATTATTGGCCTAGAGAGTCCAGAGAATTGTACTGCAGTTTTTTTTTTCCAGTTTGAGTGAAAAACCTAGGACTAGTTCTCAAAAGTAGGTTTTTTACATCTCAATCATTTAAGAGAAGATTTGATTGACAGCAGTGGTTCTGGAGGCAAAGTTGTCTGGCATGAGGAGTTCTATCATATGATATGAATATTGTGTACATGTGCAAAAAACCGTGCGACGTACAATCGTTTACGCCCTTGAAAAATCAACCCCCAGTGGCCGATTTCTGTCAAATTTCTCTCAGACCTTTGGGGCCATAAGCCAAACAGGCCCACCAAGTTTCGTTCCGATCGGCCTCTGTTAACCTTGTCTAACAGGTGCTCAAATTCGTCAGGCAATGGCAGCCATGTTTTTTGAGATACGCAAATGTCCTTGTAGACACTTGTGGCACTTTCGACCAAGACCGTGAACACCGATTTTCAAGGACAAATGGTTGCCATTATAGCCATTTTTATGTTTTTTTTCCTCTTATAGCACCACCATGTGGCCGAGCTCCACGATTTTTTCTTGTGACCTCAGATTGAGCTCTTAAATAAGTGTTCTGAGTTTGGCGAAGATATCTCATTCCGTTCAGGAGTTCTAGGCATTTTACTAAAAGTGCCCCTGCCCCTTTCAAACGTTTTGGCGCCCCGTTGCGACAGTGAGTCAAAAGTTCAACTTTTTTTGATAATTATTAATATTCACTGTCCAGAGAATCTTTCTGCACTGGTTTGGTTCTGATCGGGTGAAAAACCTAGGACTAGTTCACAAAAGTAGGTTTTTCAAAAAATGCGAAATACCCAAAAATTTTGCTCACAATCAAATCTGCCGTGCGTTTTGTCCGGCATGAGCCAAGGATTCCAACAACATAAGACACGTGAGCCTGCGACTGATGGTTTAGGAATTATGAGAAATGTAATACTTTTGATCGCTGTAGCGCTCCCGTCAGGCCGATTGGGGTGAGCCTTGGTCACATTGTAGGCGGTGTGAGTACTACCATCCCTTCAAGTTTCAAGTCTCTATGACTTACGGTTTGGTCTGCACGATCAGTTTTACATAGAGATCGCTGATCTGTGACCATTCTAACAATTACAATAGGGTACGCTACGCGCTTGAACCCCTAATTGCAGCGAAGTGCAACAGTTACCAAACGATGTTCGGCAATGGTCAAAAAGGATTTTAACAGTGAGTTTTGAATTGATCCCCTCTTGTAAACTCAGAGATGTGGATTTGGATGACAATAAAATTACCACACGGCCTTGGTGTTTGTCAAAAAACAGTAGGTGATTCGGCCGTGATTTTTTACTCAGGTGGTGGGAGAAAAACACCGGCATTCTGGATTTGGATGGCAATAAAATCACAGAATAACCCCTGTAAAAGTTGAAAATAGCTTACGTCCCCATGAGAAACCATTACCGTCCGAATCAGGCTAAAGTCATATACTATAAACATTATCACCTTTTTTCCCCATATTCCATTTCTCTCATTACTAATGTCATTAGACGAATGCGTAAATGTCAGTGTGTTCAGCTTGTGTATGCTATTTCAGATATAATTCAGTGCTAATTAAATTCACAATTCATATATGACTTTACAAATCCAGATGGGAATTTCAAGCAATAATAAACAGATAAACCTGTTAAGATTTTTTCTTAGATTGCATGTTAACATTGATAGCCCTAAAAATCCAAAAAGATTAAACAATCCAACTGAAGAATACATAAAAACCTAAACTTATTACAGAATGAAAGCTAAGTTGTAAGGACAGACTAACCTAACTAATTAAAAAACTATAATTACCTGGCATCAAGTGATTATTCAGTGCTGGTACATCCCCTGAGAGGACCCAACCGTATTTCCTCTCTTGGGATGTCTACTTCTCTATTGAAAAACTTTCCAAATAGTTGTTATTCATTCGTTCCTTTGGTTGCAGCCATAAATAGCATGTGATTAAGCAAGTGCACTTAAAACAAGGTATTGATAAACGGCCACGACGAGAGGCTGGTCTGGTTAATTGAATATCGACTCGTGCCAGGTAAACTGGAATATTTGCTGTTTTGTTCTCAAAGAGAGCAGGAGGGTTTGGTGAGCACAGCCAACTTTTTATGAGGCCCTTATCAGGGTGCTGTGTGAAAGTCCTTCGACTGCCAACTCTGTTTCCTCACATGAGTCAATGTGTGTGTGAGGGGGCGTGAGAGGGCCGAGTACAGAGAGATCATGGGCATGTGTGAGGTCAAGGGCTCTTCCCACAGACTACTCTTACAACACTGAATTTATGTGCTAGCAGGGTGTCTAAAACCACAGGAAAGAGCAATATCATTTCCTGAGTTAGGACTTGAGCTTGTTGATGAAGAACAGGCTAAGCTTATGTACTTTCCTCACTCTTTCCTACAGGGTGGGTGTCCGGATGATGAAGATTTGTTGTTTTTGAGAGACAGAAGAAGTGAACGAACAATATCAATGACCATTTAAGAAGTGATATACAGAATACTGATGGGTAGTTGGCATGAAAGCTTTTTTACAACATCATGATTCTTTTTTTCACCATTTTTAAACATCCTTTTATCTTAATTTTAAATGGTCTGCAGAGCTACAATGTTCAAATCGACAAAGTAGTATGAAAGAATAGACAAAGTGCTGTTTAAATAAACTGATGTACTACAAAACCTCACTCCACGGGACATCAACTTCCCAAAAGTATTTTATATCAAAGATAATGATATTAAACTGTACCGTTCAAAAGTTTTGGGGTCAGTAACTGTTTAATGTTTTTAAAGAATGCTTTTATGCTCACCAAAGCTGCGTTTGAAAAACAAATAGTAAAAACAGCAACATTGTAAAATATTATTACAATTAAAAATAAATCTATTTTAATAAGTAATTTATTCATGTGATGGCAAAGCTGAATTTTGGGCTATTCCACAATCCATCAGAAATCCTAATATGCTAATCTGCAGCTCAAGAAACATTTCTTATTATTATTAATGTTGAAAACAGTTGTTCTGCTTAATATTTTTGTGAAATCAGCAATACAACCTTAAAAGAACAGCATTTATTTAAAATATAATTTGTAGCAATGAGTCTCAATGTAAAACTGTCACTTTTGATCAATTTAATGCATTCTTGCTGAATATTTTTTTAAATCTTACTGACCCAAATTTTTAAACTGTAGTGTATCTAGAATCTAATTTAAACAAATAAAAAAACAACTGTACCTTTATATCTCACAATGTGACTTTGTATCTTTTTATTTCTGTTTCTTTATTTTACACTTTATCTCAGAATTACCTTGGTGGAAATGGGCTCCCATAATATCTATATAGGCAAAAAAGGGTACATTTTACACATAAGTAGACAGAAATGTGAGAGAAGTCAGTAAATTCAGCCCATATTCCACAATAATCATGAGAAGAATGCACCAGCACATTTGCTGAAGCATTTGATTTCAAAACAGTTTCTGGCAACTAGGTCTCTAAAGCCTCTAAAAAGTTTCTGAAATTGCAAGTTGTGCAGCCAATCACTCATATAAGAATGGCAGTCACTTAAACTATAATTACAGAGACACATTCCCTGCTCATGCAGAAGAAACACTGTGTGTTCTCTGCTCAGTTCATTTAGTAAAATGAACAGCAACCTCTAAATAATAAGGCTAGTGCATTGTGGGAGAGTGTGTAAATGTCATAACTGGGCAGATGAGAGTACATATTTCTGTGTGTGCGTGTGCAGGAGCACGTTTGTATGTGTGTGTGTGTGTGTGTGTGTGTGTGACTGGCAGAACGCTGCGGTTGGCCTTTGGTTTGGTGGCCCAAGCACTGTGAGGGACAGAGGGGCATTGATGCAGAGCAGCGACAGGGACGGCAGACGGAAGCCAGCCCCTCATTCTTCATCTCTTATTGGGCTGAATGAACGCGCTGACTCCTAAAATAACAAATATAGAACAATGACAGAGCCCGAGGGACTGGCACAGCCCTGTCGCAGCCCCCTCTCCTGCCACTTATCAGTCAAACTAGTTACTACATCCATCATTATTAATAGGCAGCAACAGGGCAAGATCTGGTCTCCGAAGAACTCTTGTGAAAGCTGCAAAGATGTGTAAATTATAAAAGTACAATGTCAGAGAGTTAAGGTGCAAATAATTAGGCCCAAAACCCAGTCAAGCGTACACCTCCCACACCATGTGCATAGCCTCACAGGGAAAGAAACATGCTGTTTCTCATTAAACCGCTGCTGCTCTGCTGCTGGTATAACCGTTAACACTCCACATCACCATGGAAATAAACAAGTTCATCTCCCAGGTAACGAAAAGGGAAACATATTAACTTGTATAATAAATGCAATTTGTGAACATTGAGAACAAGGATCTTTGCAATACAGTCAAACGTATATCAATTTTCCTGGTCTAGGCTGATCTAACTGGTTTACAATTATAGCAAAGATGTTCACCAGCAAAACCAGTTGATGAAACTAACATGATCTAACAAGGTCATGCTAGTTAAGTTAGTTATGAGACCTGGCAAAAATAGCATGCCCACATTGCACACAAGCTGGCAAGCAACAGCAGAAAACTGCCAGTTCCAAACCTTACGCAACCTCAGGGAACTGGCAAAGTTTGCCACATCTGAGTGGCTTCAAATGTAAAGTTTACTCACAAATCTTACATGATAGATAGATAGATAGATAGAGAGAGAGAGAGAGAGAGAGAGAGAGAGATAGAGTGGGGAAATTATTTGATCCCCTGTTGATTTTGTACGTTTGCCCACTGACAAAGAAATGATCAGTCTGTAATTTTAATGGTAGGTTTATTTGAACAGTGAGAGGCAGAATAACAACAGCAACAACAACAAAAATCCAGAAAAACGCATTTCAAAAAAGTTATAAATTGATCTGCGTTTAAATGAGTGAAATAAGTATTTGACCCCTTCGCAAAACATGACTTAGTACTTGGTGGCAAAACCCTTGTTGGCAATCACAGAGGTCAGACGTTTCTTGTAGTTGGCCACCAGGTTTGCACACATCTCAGGAGGGATTTTGTCCCACTCCTCTTTGCAGATCCTCTCCAAGTCATTAAGATTTCGAGGCTGAAATTTGGCAACTCGAACCTTCAGCTCCCTCCACAGATTTTCTATGGGATTAAGGTCTGGAGACTGGCTAGGCCACTCCAGGACCTTAATGTGCTTCTTCTTGAGCCACTCCTTTGTTGCCTTGGCCGTGTGTTTTGGGTCATTGTCATGCTGGAATACCCATCCGGCATCAACGACCCATTTTCAATGCCCTGGCTGGGTTCAATGCCCTGGCCCTGACGGTACATGGCCCCGTCCATCGTCCCTTTGATGCGGTGCAGTTCTGTCCCCTTAGCAGAAAAACACCCCCCAAAGCATAATGTTTCCACCACCACGTTTGACGGTGGGGATGGTGTTCTTGGGGTCATAAGCCCTATTCGGACGGGACTAGTTTTACAGGGGGTCGGTAGAGAAATTTGTGTTTTACAGACGTACTTGGTGATTTTAATCCCGCCCGAATCTGCCATGTCTGTGTTTTTCTCAGACAACCTCTGTAATAATTCCAGAGCAAATTACCTACTGTTTTTCAGTAAACTCAGTGATCCTCTGAGAAAACTAATCCCGTCCGAATGCGATGTCTGTGATCGCCGGTGATTTTTTTTTTGTTTCACAACGCGTTTCCTTGTGTGTTTTGGCCAACGTGAATTACCGTAGGCTCCTACCACGCTCATGTTTGATATATTTGCATCCCGGCAAAGAAATAAATAATGATTAAAAAAAAATAGACAAAAATAAAACCAAGAGCCAGATCATGTTCAGATCACTGTTAAGACTGGCTATTTTAATACCAGTGTCAGGTAAAATTATTCGCGTTCATTTCTGCACTCAATTACATAATGTTTTAATATATGTACCTTTATGGAAATTAAACACGGGTTTACTACAAATAAATAACTAAAGTAAAATTAAAGTAACCACACATTAACATGGTTTTGCTATACTAGCCAATTAGCTTCACCATAGTATTTGAATGATACGCAATGCACGCATACAGAGCGCATGATCTCTGAAATGCCCAGATATCCAAAACAGCCCCTCCCACCTCTGTAATAAACATGGAGATGTTAGTCCCGTCTGAATTGGTACATGAAAATCGCAGACGTCAGGTGATAAGAATCGAAACTCAAACATAGTTTAGAAAACTAGTCCCGTCCGAATAGGGCTATAGGCAGCATTCCTCCTCCTCCAAACACGGCGAGTTGAGTTGATGACAAAAAGCTTGATTTTGGTCTCATCTGACCACAACACTTTCACCCAGTTCTCCTCTCAATCATTGGCAAACTTCAGACGGGCCTGTACATGTGCTTTCTTGAGCAGGGGACCTTACGGGCGCTGCAGGATTTCAGTCCCTCACGGTGTAGTGTGTTACCAGTTGTTTTCTTAGTGACTATGATCCCAGCTGCCTTGAGATCATTGACAAGATCCTCCTGTGTAGTTCTGGGCTGATTCCTCACCATTCTCATGATCACTGAAACTCCACGAGGTGAGATCTTGCATGGAGCTCCAGACCGAGGGAGATTGACAATTATTTTGTGTTTCTTCCATTTGCGAATATTCGCACCAACTGTTGTCACCTTCTCACCAAGCTGCTTGGCGATGGTTTTGTAGCTCATTCCAGCCTTGAGTAGGACTACAATCTTGTCCCTGACATCTTTGGACAGCTCTTTGGTCTTGGCCATGGTGGAGAGTTTGAAATCTGATTGATTGATTGCTTCTTTGGACAGGTGTCTTTTATGCAGGTAACAATCTGAGATTAGGAGCACTCCCTTTAAGAGAGTGCTCCTAATCTCAGCTCCTTACCTGTATAAAAGACACCTGGGAGCCAGAAATCTTGCTGATTGATAGGGGATCAAATACTTATTTCACTCATTAAAATGCAAATCAATTTATAACTTTTTTGAAAGGTGTTTTTCTGTTTTTTTTTGTTGTTATTCTGTCTCTCACTGTTCAAATAAACCTACCATTAAAATTATAGACTGATCATTTCTTTGTCAGTGGGCAAAATCAGCAGGGGATCAAATAATCCCCCCCCCCACTGTAGATAGATTTCTGTTTCAAATAAATGCTTTTATTTACATTCTATTCATCAAATAGTTTGGAAAAACAATGATATTGTAGTTTCCACCAAAAAGTAATAAATAAATGTTTCTTGAGCAGCAAATTTTAGAATTTTAGAATGACTTCTGAAGAATTATGTAATACTGACGACTGGAGAAATGGCTGCTGAATATTCATCACTGGAATAAATTACATTTTAAAATATATTAATTTGTCGGCGCCGATAGCCTAGTGGGCAGTGCTCCAACATATGACGCCATTGCATTACGAGCGTCCCACCCCTTCCCGATCCCACCCCCCTCTCTCTCTCCCACTTCACTTCCGGTCTCCTCTACACTGTCCTATCATCAAAAACGCAATTAACGCCAAAAATAAAAATCTTTAAAATATATTAATTCAATATAATTATTTTCAATTGCAAAAAATATTTCACAATATTACTGCTTTTACTATATTTTTGATGTAAGATTATGGTTACATAAGGGACTTCTTTACCAAAAAAAAAAAAAAAAAAAAAATTATAGACCACAAACTTTCAAAACAGCTTTCAAACTTTCTGACAACATAAAATTTGGTTAGAAAGTCTACACATATTCATGCTATTTTTACTGATGCATTCTCTCTAGCCAGTTGTGGACTGACACTGCTGTGCCTTTTTCCATGACAATCCATTTTTGTTGTCATTTTCATGTCATCTGTCTACATGAGTAATTCTAAGCCAAAACAAGCTGCAAGGACTAGATATTAAAGGGGACCTATTATGCAAAAATCACTTTTATAAGGTGTTTGAACAGTTGTGTGGCCACAGTGTGTGAAAACAACCAGCCTATAATGTTAAGAATCCACACACTCATTTTTTATTAAAATCAATAAATCATAAACAGTCTCCCCAAACGAGCTGTTTCAGATTCTCCCTCTGTTCACGTCACAGAGGGGAAAAAGTCCCGCCCATTTGTGACGTTCTCTGCCCTGTTAGCATAAACACAGCCCTGAGTGAGAAGCGGCGGCCCGCCATTACTGGAGATATATACAATGTCAGTGCCAAAGAGGCTTTACAAGTGTTGTGTTTTGAGATGACTAATGAACATAGGAGTCGCCATAATCTCCCCCATCTGAGCCGAGGACACTGTGGTTAAATTTCATTTTCAAAGGAAATATCCCAGAAAAAATCGGTAAAGTCCCCTAAATGTTTAGGAATCAATACCAACGCTACGTGCGCGAACGTCAACTCCAGACAAAGTAAGTATCACATGTTTGTTTTCCAAATTGCCTTTCTGAAAGAGCTTCTTGGCACTCTGTAAGGATAATTGCTAAAGCTATCATTGTCTCTGCCTGTTTTCACTGATGCTGTCTTCACGTGCTCTCAGAATGATCGTGAATAGGAATGTGGTAGTTAAAAGTTGCCTATGAAAGCAATGCGAGTCCATTGCTTGAAGTTGTCGAGCTCATAATCAGAAGTGGGACTTATAAAGTTTGTGATAGCATGAGACCAGCTATGTTGTTATTTTTATCCAGTGCTCCCCGTCTGTGTAATTCATAAACACAAATTTATTATGCACAGTATAATCAGATGACTGACTTTGAAACTGAATACGTTTTCTGTAAAGATAAGCTCTTGCCGGAGGTCTTGAAGCTCCGCCCTTTTCTCCGGGAGCACCAGCTCATTTGTATTAAAGTAACATACTCAAAATCAGCACGTTTGGGCTCATACCCTAAAAGTGGCAATTTTAATAAGCTATAAAAGATTATCTGTGGGGTATTTTGAGCTAAAATTTCACATATACGCTCTGGGGACATCAGAGACTTATTTTACATCTTGTAAAAAGGGGCATAATAGGTCCCCTTTAAGCAAAAAGTCAAAAGTCTGGCTAGGGTCAGCGCTGATAGCTTTGCTGACATACAGCGTCATTGCACTACGGGGATCCCGAGTACGAATCCCGGCTCAAAGACCTGATCCCGCCCACCCCCTCTCCCACTTCGCTTCCTGTCAGCTATACACTGTCCTATCGTAATAACGGAAAAAACGCCAAAAAAATTTCATCTTAAAATAAACAAATCTGGCTAGGCAATAATATGCTAGGGATTCGACACACGAGCAACCAAAACACAACATACACTGATGATCAGTTCTGCACTTTTCAGCAGGGAGCTGATCCATATCACAAGCAAACAACATCACAAACCCATTGACGCATTGAATGTAGCCCCTATGTCCTAGCAAGGCAACTTCAGCTCAAACACAGATAAATCCAGCATAAATGAAGCCAGGCTATGTTGACTTAGATAAGAACTGGGAGTCTGACAGCAAGATAACAATCCATACCTCCCCAAAGCCCATCCAACAGAACCGTCCGCTCCCACGTTCAACTCCAGTGCTAGTTCCCACTTCCACCAGCGTTCTAGATAGTGGCCTAATAGCCTCACACAGCGGTGACATTCCTCCATCCGCGATAACACGCGCTCTGAGTCGCGGTGCTGAGATGCTGAGGGCTCTGATGGGGATTACGATAAGACTTGGCTGGGAGGTTTGGAAAGGAGTGACATGAAAGAAATGACAAGAAAGAAATGTTTTCTCTACCTTGAACCTGTTGGCTAGCTTGACTTTGAAGGGGCCAAGCCATTAAATCAAAAGCGAATCCATGTCAAAATGCTAAAATGTTTGGAAATGCAGGCAAGAACTTTCTGTCTAGCTTGGATTTGTGGCACGCCACTTAAATATAATCAGACGATGGCCGGGCTTTAGCCGGAGATGAGATGCAGGTGACTGGTACAGTATAATGATGCTATGGTGGCTATAGGGAGATTTAAAGATGATGGACTCGCTGGAATTATCCTCTCACTGTCAGGTCTAAGCAAGAAGAGATGGCTATTTCTGCCACTGCTGCGAGTAATTGCCTTTTTCTGACAGACACTTAAACAAGCAGGTCTCAGCGCTCTTATTTGGTTCGTTCTTAACACATGAAAAGTTTTTTTAACAAAGAGCGAATGGATTGAAAAGGATGGGCTTTCAAAACTTTTAATACTGTTGCTTGGGGGCAGTGCGAGCATGAATAAAACTCATTTATGGTTCAAAATCTGTTTGATTTCTTGTTTGCCCTGTGGCCGCTGCGACATTCAGAAATTTGTATAATGTGATTTTGATTATTAAACGATGAGATTGTTTTGCAAGCAGCAGTACGGGCAGCGAACAGGGCATGAATGGAATGTGCGTGTTCAAGGGGGTTTGTGGGTAATGATTTAGAGAAATGAGAAAGCTTATGTCCCCCATTGCAATGATGATCTAATCATTACCTCTGAAAAGTATTGCATTTCCGATTTAGGCATGTGAATAAATAGCCCCATTACCGCTCACTTGTGCTCACAGCAAACAACGCGTGCGAAAAGATCAATGAGTTGAAAGGGCTGGAGTGCATGACATGTGACTATTGCGAGCACTGCATTAGGACAGAGTTCATAGGAAAGAAAAATTGAGTTTGATGCAGTTAAACTAGATTTGCATTTCCTGGAGGAAATGCCATTGCTTGCAGGGAAGCAAAGAATTGTGTTATAGTTTTAGGTAACTCAGGCTTGAGGCTTCAATTCTGTTTAAATGAAATGCTGCTTTAGATTTTATTGTCATGACACTCAGTGGACTTGTTTTTTGGGAAAATCAACACATTACAAACTAAGTTTAAAAAGATAAAAAATAAAAAATACAATTGCAATTCACTATGAAAACGGATGTGCAAGAGAAGACCAACAAGAATTCATTACCTAAATACAAAATCAAGCCCAAAGTAGAAAATGTAACATCAGGGTTGTGCACCAGTTGAAAACAAAGAGTCATATAAATGTAATGGATGGATGTGATGGATACTGTAGAACAATACAGATAGATAGAATGACAGAACAATATAACAACAAACCAATAGATAGATACACTATACTGCCAAAAGTATTGGGTCGCCCCCTTCTAATTACTACTTTAGTAATTTCCATGAGTACAAATCTTAATGTTTAAGCATATAATGATATTCTAGAGAATTGTGCGCTTCTAATATTATAGCAAAAGTTTGTACAGGACCCTTTTCTATTCTAACATGACAATGCCTCTGTGTATAAGGCAAGGTTCAAAAAGAAAATTATTGATTCAGTCAGTGTGGAAGAGAACTTACCAATCCGCATAAAATCGGGAATGTCCCTAATCCCAGCTTTAACACCTCTGGTGTGATTGTAAATGCAGACCTTGAGCCAAAAACTCATCAATAAACACCAATGACTTGTACATATGGGTACAGTCATAGACACTTCCAAAACTGTTGCAACAGAGATGCAGTTACTAATTTTTAAATACATGAATTATGTTCCCATCGTTGTTGCCACAGATTTGGAAGTGCATTTTTCTGTTCTAAAGAAGGGGGCGTCTCAATACTTTTGTCTATATAGTGTATGTACAAGTCATTGGTGTTTGGTGATGAGTTTTTGGCTCAAGGTCTGCATTTACAGTCACACCAGAGGTGTTAAACTGGGATTAGGACTTGGTTTTATGCAGACCAGTCAAGTTCTTCCACACTGACTGAATCAATCATTTTCTTTTTGAACCTTGCCTTATACACAGAGGCATTGTCATGTTAGAATAGAAAAGGGTCCTGTCCAACTGTTGCTATAATATTAGAAGCACACAATTTCCTAGAATATCACTATATGCTTTAACATTAAGATTTGTACTCATAGAAATTACTAAAATAGTCAAACCTGTTCATTAGAAGGGGGCAACCCAATACTTTTGGCAATATATTGTAGATAGATAGATAGATAGATAGATAGATAGATAGATAGATAGATAGATACATAGATAAGATCCCAACAAATCCCTAAACAGAATGTTTGAGAAACATCAATCCTGCGCTGCCTTGCAACCACTGTAAAAACAGTATTGTATTTGTCATTCTTATAATATTGTTCTCTATATTGACTATAACAACAGCTTTTATATGCTTGGTAGAACATAAAAACTCCCTGCAGCTTTTGCACTAGGAGCACAATGAGGTAATTCATGTGTACCTGGAAAAGGCTGCAATGCAGCTAAAGCTAATGTGGACCTGCAGCTGTGAGTGAAACTGGGGGAGTAGCCCAGTGCTGCAGCCTTAATTCTTTTTGCGGTATTCTCTCCTCTTCAACATCACATTGCCTCTCTCTCCCCTGCCCCCTACTGGCCTTCTGCTCTCATTATACCCTCGCCAGGCCCTAGAGAGAGGACACGTTGTCATAACTCCGTGGATCAGGATTGTGTTATGGTCTCTTTGTTGTGGCTCCCTCCCACCAATCACTGGCTCGAAGCCCCACGGACGCTGCCGTTTAACACAGACAGCGAGTGATGTGTGGCACATGGCGGCGCGAGGCGTGGAGGGGGAATGCAATGGTGTTGACACAGACCCTTAGCACCGCCTGAGATGTCTAATTGATTTCCTCACTCTTTGAGCGGATGCATTTACAGACCTCGCTCAAAGAGACTGGTTCAGTGTGCTCTAACACGGAGGAAAGGGAGAGGGCGGCTGAAGGCTTTATTACTTACATAATACTGCAAGCAAGGCATGTCTAAAGAAATGCTGCCTAGTGTCAGTGGTCACTAGAATGTCTATAGACTCGAGCTAAAATCATGCTGGATGAAACTCATGAGGAACCTGAGCCTCAAAAGGAGAAAAAAACATTTCCATTCAGACACTTTGAATGACTCTTGAGCAAGGATATTCACCTCACGGTGTCACTTCTAGTGAAGTCATTAAGTCAAGTGCATCAAGTTGTCTGACAGAGCATACATTTTTCATTTTATTTATTACATTTTTTCCCTGAGGTCAAGTTATGATGTTAACAAATTGTTTTAGAACAAAACAGTAATTTTCCCATGAATATTTTCCGCTCTTTCCTCGACTCTAATTAAATGTGACCCTGGACCACAAAACCAGTCTTAAGTCGCTGGGGTATATTTGTAGCAATAGCCAAAAATACATTGAATGGGTCAAAATTATCCATTTTTCTTTTATGCCAAAAATCATTAGGATATTAAGTAAAGATCATGTTCCATGAAGATATTTAGTGAATTTCCTACCGTAAATATATCAAAACTTAATTTTTGATTAGTAATATGCATAGCTAAGAACTTCATTTGGACAACTTTAAAGGTGATTTTCTCAGTATTTGGATTTTTTTGCTCCCTCAGATTCCAGATTTTCAAATAGTTGTATCTCAGCCAAATATTGTCCTATCCTAACAAACCATACATCAATGGAAAGCTTATTTATTCAGCTTTCATATGATGTAGAAATCTCAATTTCGAAAAATTGACACTTATGACTGGTTTTGTGGTCCAGGGTCACAAATGGTCAATTGCGTCCGTCTTTAAGAAAAGCCCTGTTTGCATGTGAAATGAGCAGGGGTTTTCAAATTTTCCTAATGCTAAGGACCACTACTGTCCCGTTTGAACAATACACTTTTCAAAATATAACAGGTGTATATTTTCATTTATGAAGTGTAATTTATGTAAGTGTAAAATATATATATATATATATATATATATATATACACACACATACATACATATGTACACGCACACCCACACCCATATACATATAGGATTTTTTTTATTAATTTCACAATTCTGAGTTTTTTCTTACAAATTTGTCAAAACATTCCAAGATGTAAACTCAGAATTCTGAGAAAAAAAAAGAAGAAAAAAAAAATCGCAAGATATATAAACTCATAATTGAGAGATTTCAATTTGGAATCACAAGAAAGAAAGTTAGAAGAATTCTGAGATTCTCTCTCCCACTGCCTCCCCCCCCAAAATTCGTTCAGAATTCTTAGATATATAAACTTATATTAATGAGAAAAGTCTGAATTATGAGATAAAAAGTCACTATTACCTTTTTTATTGTTGTATACCATGGCGGAAACCAGCTTCCATACTAATTTCTTCTGGAAACAAAATTCTGAGACAGCTTTAGACTCTGTAAACAACACAAACAAGTCAGTTGCTGCCATCAGATTTGATGATGTTTGTGAGTGGGGTTTTGGATAAAAGATATGTGGTTGTGAGGACAAGTGTGGTCTAACTCAGGCGGGAATTAGCCAAATGGCTAAAATCACATTTACAGCACCTTTAAAACCCTTTCCATTTCCTCTAGAATCTATGGGAATGAGGGAGTAACACTGCCAGCGGTCTTAGTCACCTTGCTCCCCTCTGTCTGCAGACTTTGTATGGCTCAGCATTCTAATCAGACCCTGAGGGCACAGCAAAAAAAAAAAAAAAAAAATGCTGAGCAGCTCTGCAGGTCTAGCACTTGCTTTCCTCACCCCAACTCAGAAATTAGCCACCTCCGTGCTTCTGCTAACCTGAGAACATAAGCTACAAATATAAATGTCACTCTGTATAACAATGCACCAAGACGTTCTACATCTACACCTTAGCCTTTTTGTCCCATACTGTCTCATTTATCAAAAGCAGCCTATGTAGAATATATCGATATGAAGACCATTCATCTGCTCTTGTCAGGGCCAGTCGCTAATGATAAATGTCAATTGCTTTGTGTGTATCTCGGAGGATATTTGCAATGATCACCCTCCCTTCAGCTCTGGTTCATGTAAGACTGATTCGGTGCAGCCTCCCTGTTCCCAGAAGTGATCAATCTTGGGGCCACCAAAAATGTTAGTGTGTTACATGATTTAAAGCATTTTATGCCTTATTTATTGCATGATCAACTCGCATTCCGGAAACACCTTGTGAGGAGACTGCAGTGGGAGGGAAAAAATTACTGATGTGTCATTTGTGACAGAAAAATTCCCATAACATTTCATATCTCAGCATTACTGTATGTCACTCAACCCCAGATGATTATGGTATCTAATAAACAGAGGCAGCAAGAACCAACATGAGATTATATGCCAAGCTTCTGGTGCAAAGATCTCCTGTAACTTCAAGCAAATTGATGAATTGCTTGACAAGACAAATGCAATAATGACACAGAATTTAGAATGTAGAATCACTCAAATGTTGCCATATAGATTAAAGGTTTCATTTGCAATGGCCTTTCTTTGAAAGTCAAGAAAACCAAAAGGTAACTAGTCTTCCTGAAAATGTCATGGCCTCTGAGGAACAGTCAAGAAAGTTTGAGATCAGGGCTGTCATGCTGGTCACGGCGATAATGCAAATATCAAAACGTCTGATCATCATACCAGACTGGCTCTGGCATATTTTTCAAAGCAAGTTTTGTAGATTTGAATTCCGGTGGAATGAAATTCCCCAAACAAAGCAGCCCGAAGAGTTCTGCATTTACATTCATGGGGAGATGGGGCAAAGGCTTTAATTAAAATAGATCGTTAAACACATCCTGTCGCTTTTACCAGCAAGTGGGAACCATGCACCAACACATCCTCATTCTTGGGACCCATTCACTGATTCCCCTCTCGGTTTGACAGCTGACAGACTCTGTGCAGAATGGAGAGGTAGAAAGTGAGGGCTGATCAGTTGAATCAATAGGAGAAACGCTGAGCATGTGTGTGAATTATAGTATCAAGCTTGTCGCTGTCAATCCAATATAATCACATACAGCAGACAGAGCAGCACACCTGTGTGGGTGGAGGTTGTGCTGACACTGATCTCATTATTTTATCTTTCTAGTTATGAAATCAACTGGAAGATGTAGGTCTGATTTACAAACTGATGTTGCACCAAAATACATATTTAAAAAAACGTTTTAACTTGCCACAGGTTTTTTATATCTAGTTAGTCAGAAAAGGAGCAAACCATCTGTCCTAATTCTTGATATAAATTAGTGCTTTCAAACGATTAATCACATACAAAATAAAAGTTTTTGTTTGCATAATATATGTGTGTGTTCTCTGTATATTTATTATGTATATAAATACACATACAGTATATATTTTGAAAATATTTACATGTATTTACATGTCTATATTTATATTCATATAATTTATATTATAAATAAATATATTTAATATATAAACATATTTTTCTGAATAATATACATGCATGTTTGTGTATTTATATATACGTAATAAATATACACAGCACATATACATATATTATGTAAACAAAAACTTTTATTTTGGATGCGATAAATCGCGATTAATCATTTGACAGCACTAAAATAAATTGAGTGCAAATTAATTTTTTTCCTCCCACTTGTCATTGTCAATTCCTCCTGCTCAACTCCATTACAAATAAATCTGATCTTAATGCAAAAAGTTTTACATTAATAATTTAACACAATGTGGCTGTAATGGTTTGTGGCTGTAGATAAGTGCACGACGCAGGAGATATCCAAATCAACAGTCTTTAATTCAAACTTAAACTCAATAGACAGGAGAATAACCAGGAGAAGTAACAACCACAAACACATCAACTCAAGATAATACAGGACAAAGGAACTCAGGAGAACACAGGGCTTAAATAATAGGAAACCAAGAGATAATTAACCAGACACAGGTGGAACAGAATGAACTAATCAGGGAATGAATGAATGAATGAACGAATGATGCATTTATATAGCGCTTTATTGTGTATTGCCGTACACCCAAAGCGCTTTACAATCATGTGGAGGTCTCTCCTCAACCACCACCAGTGTGCAGCATCCTCCTGGATGATGCGACGGCAGCCACAGCACAACGGCGCCAGTGCGCTCACCACACACCAGCTACAGGTGGAGAAGAGAGAGAGTCATAGAGCCAGTCAAGTGGATAGGGATTATTAGGAGGCCATGATAGACAAGGGCCAGTGGAAGGAATTTGGCTAGGACACCGGGGTTACACCCCTACTCTTTACGAGAAGTGCCATGGGATTTTTAGTGACCACAGAGAATCAGGACCTCGGTTTAACGTTTCATCCGAAAGACGGTGCATTTTACAGTATAGTGTCCCCGTCACTACACTGGGGCATTAGGACCCACACAGACCACAGGGTGAGCACCCCCTGCTAGCCTCACTGGAAAAGACCAAATGTGACCCTGGACCACAAAACCAGTCTTAATTCGCTGGGGTATATTTGTAGCAATAGCCAAAAATACATTGTATGGGTCAAAATGATCAATTTTTCTTTTATGCCAAAAATCATTAGGATATTTAGTAAAGATCATGTTCCATGAAGATATTTTGTAAATTTCTTAACGTAAATATATCAAAACTTCATTTTTGATTAGTAATATGCATTTCTAAGAACTTCATTTGGACAATTTTAAAGGCGATTTTCTCAATATTTGGATTTTTTTGCACCCTCAGATTCCAGATTTTCAAATAGTTGTATCTCAGCCAAATGTTGTCCTATCCTAACAAACCATACATCAATGGAAAGCTTATTTATTCAGCTTTCAGATGATGTATAAACCTCAGTTTCAAAAAACTGACACTTAAGACTGGTTTTGTGGTCCAGGGTCACAAATATGGAAAACCAGGAACGAAGACAGGGGTAAAACAAGGAAAAACAAGTTCAAAACACTGGCAGCGGCAAACTGCATGACTGAAAATCCTGAAAAGGCATGACGGAAATTATGACACTAAAAATGAAAATCTAGAAATATAAGAACCACTTTGCCAGTTAAAACTTTGCATTATTATTTTATAAAAGTTTATACAACAGTTCTTTCTGGTCCTCGAATCTCAATGTGTCAAAATGCGGCGTTTGGTGATTATTCACGTAAACCCTCGTCAGTTATGTCTTAAGTGAACATAATCAGTTGAGAATGAAAATACATGTGTTAAATAATCGTGATTACAATATTGACCAAAATAATCGTGAATATGATCTTTGCCATAATAAAGCAGCCCTACTCAACGTTCCTTCATTACTAGTTCTAAAGTGATATTTTCGAATTAGTAACAAGGGCTTGGGTTCAGCTGTTAAACTGTCAACTTGAGATTTGAATCCGTGGCGGAAGGAATTAGTTCTGTACAAAAGAGGGTTTGTGGGGTTGTTGTTTCTTCTGTATTTACACACTCGTGCCATCGAACTGTTGTATAAATGCAATATCACACTTGTGGGAGTGCGATATGGCTGTATATCAGCACGCTGTGATTACCTGTGGCAACAATTTTTTTTAAATATATTTTTACTATGTCACACCATAGGACACAGTCCAATTTTTATTAGTCAACTACCCATGTGCACATTATATCACAGAAAATTTAACTAATAAAATTCTATGAATCAAGCTGAAACCTCAACAAATGTGATTAGGAAGGCAAACACTGTTGCCTCACATAACAGCAGACCTGAGCTGTGTCTTTGGGCCCTAGTGTTTTAGTCCTGCCGCTTTAATGTTTATCTTCAGACAGCATCAAGGTAGGCCTGGAATTGATTTCATTTCCTCTGAGACATTAAATTATTGGACAAAAGGTCAAGTACAGTGGGATTACATAACCTAGTTGGAAAATCAATAGGCTCAGAAACATTTGAAATGAATTCGTTTAAAGTAATATCATGCTTGTATAATCGGTGACCTTGGCATTTCACTTTTTCCCCATATTAATTAAGCCCAGACCCAGTGAGGTTAATTGACTTTAGACTAACATGACTATCATAATATTTTCATTTAATAAGATGCTGTCTGGAGACAAGCCTCACTGGCAGATATTAGCCTCACGTAATGCGCTATATCGTGAAAGGAACCTTGTTAAAGTTTGTTGTGGCTAGATAACAGACCGCATTATACAATACAGCTTGGGTGGTGAGCTAATGCCATCTTTCACATTAACAATCACATGCTCTACTCAGAAAAACTGTTGATCTGATTTTAACACCAGTGCAGTTTACAAATCGACATCTGCCCTGCAACACAGACCATCTGCATCAGAATATAAACAATTCAATTTCTTGGACCAATGTGACCATCCACCAGGGAAAGTGTAATTTAATAACATTAGGGTAAAAAAGATATTGGACACAAGGGGTATTTTGGGAAAACGGTTATGTTTAGCCTGTTGATTCAGAGTATGGGGATTACTGTGCACTTTTCCAATACTACAGTAAACAGGCTTGCCAAATGGATTACTTCTGCTCCTGAATCAAGCTTTACAACAGAAACTGCTTTCAAGTAGTCCTAAAAAACTGTGTAATTACTTGGAGACCAAAACAACTCATGAACTGTATGCAAAAGACTTGTCGTCCTGTTACTGGAGCATCAACCAACAGCTTCCAGAACATACAGGACATTTAACCACAAGTAAAACTATAGCCTAATTAAGCTTTAAAAATAAATAAATAAATAAATAAATAAATAAATGAAAATAAAGTGTAGGATAATAAAGCCTTCAAGCAAAGGTTAACATTTAAGTTGAATTAAAATCTCCATACATTGTGGTACATGCATTGATCAGCATAAACGTGCAAATTCAGTTTAATGGATTTGTTTCTGGCAGATTTATTAATAAAAAAAATTCCTTGTCTTTTAATATTCCTTGTGTTTTGTGTTTGTTTTGTGTTGCTTCTATGCATAGACATTTCATAAGCTCTAATTTACGGAGATGGGTCCCCCGGGACAAATGTCACACCGCCTGAAATGTGTGGCTGAAGGAGAAATTGTGTGTGAGACATTCAGTACCCCACGGGCTGCAAGAATAACAGCGAGGCTAACCGAAACAGTCATAACACATCCTGAAGTATGCAGCGGCTGAAAATAAAATTACCAAAGCGTGCAAGCATGCACATACTGCTCATCCTATCAGCTCTAAAACGCTTTCCAGAGAATCAAGCCTGAAGGGATTTCATACCTGCTGCGATTGCCCATTACATTCCACCCAGCTCCCCTTCCACCCACCATCACAGCAGGTGCAGATTCATCACTTGTATGGAAACCAATGAGGGACTGTGCTTTGGAGGACAGGTTGTATTTCAAACTTTTACAATGGATTTGCCCACAAGCAACACAAGAGTTAAAATGTTCCCAAACAAGCCTGAAGATGTGATATCATTTCTGAAATAGTCCTGATTATATGCATTAACAGGATAAGCCGACTGGCTGACCCCTGTCGAAATCTTTTAATGAGCTAGGACTGATGAGACAATTAAAAGAATTCAGTATTTTACTATAACACTGAGAAAGGAATCTGCACAGCCATTGAGCAACACACCAATTAAATCATATGCTCTGGCAGTTTTCTATGCACTAGATGCGTTACCAAAAGAAATGAATTCGTTTGTTCAGCAAAAATGCATTAAATTGATCAAATACGACAGTAAAGACATTTACATTAACTCTAAAAAAAAAAAATGGTGCTATAGCACTAAAAGTGGTTCTTTGGCTCATAATCACAGGGGAACCACTTTTGGTGCTGTACAACACCAAATCTTGGTGCTTCAGTGGTTCTTCACCAGTTCTTTGGCATGACTGAGGGGCTATTTAGCACCGCTACCATATACAGAACCTGTTAAGCTCCTGTATGATTCTTCAGTGGTTCTTTGGGGTGATTAAGGTGCCATATAGCACCACTGCCGTACAAAGAACCTGTTAAGCCCCTTTAAAGGTTCTTTACAAGCCAAAGAACCACTGTTGCTGCTGTTTAGCACCATTTTTGTTGAAGAAATACAATGCAATATGGCACCTCTTATGGTTCTACATAGCACCATTTGACAAAGGTGCTGTATAGCACCTTTAAAGATATGGTGCTATATAGCACCAAAAGTGGTTCCCCTATGATTACGAGCCAAGAACTACTTTTAGTGCTATATACCACCTTTTTTTTTTAGTGTTGTTGCTAAATATTTAAATTTCAAATGAATACTGTTCTTTTCATCAAAGGATTCATGGTTTCCAAAAAAATATTAAGCAGTATATCATTGATAATTAGAAGAATGTTTCTTGAGCACCAAACCAGCATATCAGAATGATTTCTGAAGAATCATGTGACACTGAAGACTGGAGTAATGATGCTAAAAAATCAGCTTTGACATCACAGGAATAAATTACATTTTAACATATACTATAAATAAAAAATAATAATATTTGTAATAATATTTCCTAATTTTACTCTTAATCAAATAAATGCAGCCTTGGTGAACATAAGACATCTTTCATCTTTCATTTTTAAAAATCTTTCTGGCCTAAAACCCTTGAACAGTAATGTATAGCCTATATAAAATATATGACCACAGTACTTTTTTGTAAAGCACTTTCTTGCAGGTAAAACACTTTATCCCTTGGTGAAAGAGTCAATAGTCGTCATGTTGAGAGCGTCAGCATCAGTGATGTTAATGCTGACCCTCACAGCTAGTGGCTTTGCTAAATCAGATAAAAACAAGAGATCCGTCTCCTACGTGTTGGCATATCATGCACATTCAGCAGCAGGGATAGAGCTCTGATATATCCTCAAATTACGAACTGACTAATTTGAATATTCTTTCAGCTAGTAATATAAGTGCAGCACTATCAACACATTGTAATGTTTAAAAAATACAATCCTCTCTCAAAATAAGAATATAAAATGCCAATAAAATCCACAGAATTCTACTGGACCTGATGGAATGATGTAATGCTACATTTTTTTAAATGACACACTCTTAATACATAAAAAGATTCGGCACAATCAGACAAAGGCAAGTGCCGTCTGACAAACTCAGCAAGCATCTGATAGCCATTGAAGAAGCAGTTTTCACAAGAAAGTTTTATCAATGTGAAGCCCTTCACAGAATCACTCTGAGATAAAGTGGCTCAGATAAAGTCGCGGTGCCCCGGGCCTGCCTGAATGGGTGCCTCAAACAGATTGTGACTGGCAGAAATCAGTCGGCAGGGAACGTAATTCCGGCACCGCTTCTCCTGAGGCGCAAAAAAACAGACAACATGCCGATTTTGAATTCCACAGAGGTTCACAGAAGAAAACAGCTGCTTTGACCAGGGATTTAAATTCAGATGTAGTCCTTCTTGCCACCACTCTGAATCTAAAACACCGCTGGCGAAGAAATTCAGGATGAGGAGTATAGGAATGGCACGTGACAAAAAGACTAAAGAAGAGTGAAGGATCAGATGGAACCTAACAAGGGCCAGAGTGAATAAACAAAAGACTTGTATTGTTTGTCACCATTTCTGGGCAAGAAGCGCAAGCTGAGTGCAGAAGATGCCTCTCATAAATTATTCACATTTCAAAATCTTCACGGACGCAACACCACAGGAACATTGTGGAGGAACAAACAGATGAAAAGCATTTGTCAAATGGCCGGAAATTGCTGAAGCCGAAGCCCGTTATCTATAGCACACTAAAAGCAATTATAACAGAAAGAGACTAGCTTTTGAATACAAAGTAGGCCCAGAGCTTAATAAGTCCACTTAATGCAACCCATATGCATGTTTCTGAATATACATGGAAAGCATCAGGATGTTCTTAGGTTAATGCAGTCTTTGAGCTGACCAAATGAAGTAATGTTAAAAGCACTGGACAGGAATAATGGTTCTGATCTCAAATGTTCTTTAGCATTTCCAAGCTCAGTAGGCATGGTTAAAGCATACTAAAAAACAGAGCCATTTTTGCAAGTCTCAGTGGAAATATCTATTTAACTGATGGAGCTGTCACAACTGCCACATGAAGTGTATCAAAATGTCACATATTCCACAGCACATACTTTATTATAGAGCGCCCAAGCCTCAATGCATTCAATCTGATATTGAGTGTTCAACGGATTAATTGTTTCAAAGAGAAAAAAAGGTATTGTTTGCAAAATGTAGATAAGCCAAGCAAAAAGCAAAAACAATCAAACCTTACTGATAAGCGATGCTCGCTTAATAGCAGAAGAACTGCAGCAAGGCTAATCTGGAAATAATGTAAATGTAAGAACATAACTGTTGTTGTAGATCTGAGGCGGCCTCGTTCTTAAAGTCAAATCAGTCGTGCTGATTCAGAAAAACAAAGTTACTTCAATAAATATACAAGTTCATACTGAGTAACTTACATTTTGGATGCAGCATTGCCAGTTACTTTGTCTGTTTTTGATCGCCAAAGTTCCGAACAAATAAACAGAAAAAAAGCTGCACGTCTTTGAGCAACACAGCAGTGTTTGATTCCTGAATGAATCAACAAATCGATTGAGTGAATGATTCAATGACTCTCATGAAGTAAGTCATTTGTTTCGTTCCTTAATGAATCAGCAGTTTTTAACAATTCAGTTGAGTGAATGATTCAGAGACTCACTTACTTTTTTTATTCGTGAACGAAGCAGCGCTTCTGAAAAGAATCGGTTGAACAATATGATTCACTAATAAAGACAGTCAATTGCTGCCACCTACTGCTTTTATGTAACGATGTCACTTCAATAATAGCCTACACGCCAAAGTTTTTACTTACGAGGAGAATACTCTGAAAAGCTAAAATATAAGATCGTTTCCATTTGTTTTTGGTCCTTACATAATTTCCAAACTTCCATTTCGTGTTTATTTGACAACTTTATTATTATTCTAAAATATGACATATATGTCTATATTTTCTTAATATCAAATTTAAACACTCAGGTGATGAATGCTGTACCAAAATGTCTTTCATATAATGTGTTCCACTTCTAAAATTTGGTAGAAATGTATTTTGACTCCTTATGTCAGTTAATGAGTGCCACGACAGACAGAATTAGCAATAAAGGCAAGTCAGTCTATTTTTGGAACAGACTGACATTGGATGAAAGCCTTCCAATCATTTCCATATGTGGGCTGATCTCCATATCTCTGCTCTATTCCCACATCACGATGTAATTTGCTTTTTTACACTTCAAACAACGGTACAATTCATACAGGCCTCTGGCAGCCCGTCTGTTTCACAGTAATGGCTATGAACACCTGACATTTAACAAGATGAAATCTGACCGCAAACAACGCAGGTCTGCTGAATATCAAAGCACAGAAATGATTTCAGCTACCTTATTTCTTATTTCAAAAATTTCGAGCTTTTGTTATTTATCTTCTTGATTTAAATTGGCATATCGTCTCCTTTATTTCATGGTATTGGCCTCAAAATAACATTCAGCATTTAACTTTTGTAATACTAGTGATGAAAACATAACTTAACATAACTAAATAAGTACGTCTTAATCACACAAATTGTATGTATTCACAAAGATTTGTGTCTATTTGTGTCTGTTGTTAATTATTACAGTGTTTCAGAATAAATAATAACTTCACATTAATAAACTTTACACAGTCTACAGTTTATCTATTGAGATATTTATTTCATGACTTAATGTATTACATTATCATTTGCAGCTAGGTACATATGGTTCAATAAGATTTGTTGTTGTTGTTTCAGTTCTTAGTTCCCCTGCTGCCTTGCATGAATCTCAAACACATTAATTAAAATTAAATAGAAGCGGTCTAAAAAAAGTTTTTTCTCTCCAAACACCCTCCACTCGAAATTGCTCTTATCTTTGATTCTGTGTTAGATCTATTTGTTTTTCTACTGAACCTTTTATTCCGAAAAGTCTTAAGAATTCACACGAGAGCTCTTGAAATCCATTGAGGTCTGGAAGAGTTAAGATGCAAAGAAATCTCAAGAGAGTCTTTATCTCAGTGTTTCACACCAGCCCACCAGTGCTGTGATACCTATTTGCTTCTATACTTAAATGTTGAGTCATTGTCAGATTCCCTATACATACTCTCTCTGACCGACTGTTTAGTAATAGTTTATTATTATAGGAAATACTGTACTGTATAGCATACTACCGTTCCAAAAGTTTATTGCACAATAATTGCAACAAAAATAATGTTTGAAATTAATACTTTTAATTCAACAAGCATGCATTAAATTGAACTAAATTGATAGTAAAGACATTCAAACTTTTAAACTTTGTATTCATCAAAGAATCCTAAAAAAGTTTCCACAAAAATATTAAGCAGCACAACTGTTTTCAACGTCGATAATGATAAGAAATGTTTCTTGAGCAGCAAATCGCATAATTAGAATGATTTATGAAGGATCACGTGACACTAAGCCTGGAGAAATGGTGCTGAAAATTCAGCTTTGCCACAGGAATAAATTACATTTTAAAATATATTAAAATAAAAAAGAAATATTTTAAATGGTAATAATATTGCACATAATTACTGTTTTTACTGTATTTTTGATCAAATAAATGCAGCCTTGGTGAGCATGAGACTTCTTTAAAAAAACATTTTAAAATCGTACCAACAAACTTTTAAAGGGTAGTGTAAGTGAGTGTAAAAACATGAAAAGACTTGTATAACATGCCTGGGAATTGTTGTCTGAGTCATTTTCTCACAATGGTTTGCATCACTGATTCTATCAAGCAGTAAAAAATACTGTATATCTTAAACGCTCAAGCCAAGAATCAGTCCACTGGGTGCAACTCAAACCACACTGATCAATACCTCAGCCTTTGAAACCATTTAATCACGACGCCTCAGCCTGCATTCACTCCGCTCAACTTTGATTGGTCAATAAGTAATTAAAGATGCGATTCTGCCAAAAGTCTCTATTATAATGGAATAAATTAGCCCCTTCACAGATTACAGCATATGCAATCATATTTCCAGGCAGTTAAAAGCATCTAGCCTAAAAGCAATCATCTCTTAATTTCATCTTAAAAGTGAGATCATTCCTTTCATCATGTTATCAGATTGGTTTTTCTGTAGACTGTTTACATTCTGGTTGGGATCAATTTGTATAGCCAGCTCTCTCGAGATGTGTATCTTGATTGTTATTCTACTCTTACCTCATACAGACCTCTGACCTAGACCAAACTCTGGAGATGTATAGGGAAAAAAAATATATGACATTATTATAATTAGTCCTCAGTTCCAAACAGAAAACATCATTGACTGTAAAAGAGTGGGGCAGTATGAGCTGTCACAGCCTATCAGCCAATCAACACTTCCGTATTCGTCCCTCCGACACTCTTTGAAATCCCATTGCCCCTGCATGCAAACAGGCCACGTTCTGTCCCATCACACACACACACACACACACACACACACACGCATATACACAACCTATCAAAATGTATTTGATTAATCCCTCCCCTCTAGCAAGCAACACATACATAATTCATCTGTTCAAATGACAAATGAAGCAATCAATTCCTGGAGCACGTTCAAAGAGAAACATTGGAAATTCTAACCAAATTAATTTTCTACCTATCACAATCTGCCCAACGATATTCAATATGCTAAAACTTCTCCAGATGATCGTTCACAATGGAACGGAAGCCTCAACGGCATGTAACAAATAAACAAAAAGAGATGACAAATTACAGCAAAAGTGGGCACTGGATTACTAAAAAATCTGATTAAAATATTGATCACAGACAATCACATGATATTACACAGAGGCTGCATGTAAAATAAAACTGTAAAATGAAAAACATTTATTCACGATGTTAGCAACTCTGTAAAGCCTGAAATATAAAATAATAATAGTCTGAAAAATGTAATTTTGAAACTGAACAGTTTATTGAAACTTCTGAAAAAAAAGCCTTAACATATTAATCATGATTTTCTAAAAAAAAATGTATATACAGAGAATCAAGTAAACCTAAGTTGCTTCAGTCCAGAAATTGTTTTTCTTGAAATATTACTAGCAACATAAAATGTATTTAGTTACACTTTACAGTAAGGTTTCATTTGTTGAAATTAGGTAACAATAAAAACTATGTTTAAAGCATTTAATCATAGTTAATATTAATTTCATCATTTGTTAATACATTATTTAAATCAAAAGTTGTATCTGTTAATATTAGTTAATGCACCTTATAGCTAACATAAAGGAACAATAAAAAGTTATTTTTTTTAAATAACATAAAATATAATAAATATTGTAACAAAAATATTGCTCATTGTTAGTTTGTGTGAGTGAATTCATTAACTAATGTTAACTTATTGTAAAGTGTTACCATTTATTCTTAGGTTTACGTTATAAAAATCATTACATAAACTGCATATAAATATCACTTGTCACTCTTCAGTTGCTTCAGTCCACCTAATCTTAATCTTAAGATATTATTAACAATATAACTTTTATTCTTATGTTTATTTTATAAAAATCACATAACAAAAACACGTGTACCACTAATAAAGTATAAACTATCAATCAGACGAAAGCAGGCATGTAGTCGATTGTGTACAACAGGTTTTTCAGCATGTTTTGAGCATGTTTATAATTTTTGAGCCTTGGATGTGTGTTATCAAATATGACACAGTAGGCTTTATAGAGTTAATGTTTAGCGTGTATACAAAAAGGCTCTAATTTTCTTGTGCACAGATGGGGGAAGTGTCAAAAATCAGGCATAATGTAATTGCAAGTGCTCATGTAAAAAAATAACACTCCTCATTTCCTAAGAGGCTGTCACCAGTGTTGATAAGTGCAATTAATGATGAAGAGCATGGCACACAGAAGCACTTCACCTGCATTGTGCCCTAATTTACTGAAAAATGTCCAGTAGCAAAAGGTTCTGGAGTGGATCCTGACCGAGTCATTTCGTAGTTCCTGAGGTCAAAACACATCACGGCTTTCAAGAGAACAATTAGGCTTAACGTGCATGTGCTGTATAAAGTTGAAATGTGCTTGAACGGAGGCTCTGGGACTATGATGCCCAAATTACCTGACAGCTGAGAAAGAGGTCTGACAACGAGCAATTTATTTTGGATTCAGCTTAAGCGTTGTGCTGATGTTGACTGGAGACCTTGGCGCTTTTTCCCGTCACATATCTCCTCCAAGTATACTGGAAATGTGCCTGACTTTCAGCCACGATTATGAACCTGTCTATACAGTCTTGCACTGGAGTGCTTGTCCATTATTGCGTTGAATTGAACTGTAATGGTGTTCAAGGGCAGTCTTAGCAGTTAATGCGCACTAGGCTCTGCAAAATGTGTAGAGAACTTCCCAGCCAACTCATGAAGAGAGAAAAAAAAAATTGTTGAAGGAAGCAAAATCTCAGTCAGGACTGATGCTGTCACTGTTTTAGACTCTTAACCTATAGACATTTGTATGTTTATGTAGCCAGCAAATCCCCTCAGGCTTCAACTGGAACTGCTGGTGTAGTAAAAACAGGCAGATGGAAGTTTCTGGGACGCATTATTTATCTGGGATTTCTCTTTAGCTCTAGACTCATATGTAGGATTAACATTTGCAAGCACACGCTCCTAGGCTCATGTTGTCAGAGCAATGAAATCATGGCTGATTATCTAAAATGCTATAGTGAATTCTACAAATAAAATGAGGGAACTGGTGCTTTGATTACCTTGAGTGATTTTTATTCTCTCTATAATGTCTGAAACTGCAGTTTGATACTGAAAGCTTACTATCATAAAGCTAAAGATGTACAGATAATTGTATTGTTTTTCTATAATATTGCAATGCAGTGAGAATGCAAATTTCTGCTATGAACTATTAAGCAAATTCAACCTGGCACAAAATCCATAACAAAACAGCATAAACCCTCAACTATCTAATCTTTTTCAGTGAGAGTCATTTTCACCAGAGTGTGAAATGCAAAAGAGCATTTTTCATAAGAATATGTTTTAGAACAGTTTCTATCTTTGAGGTTTAGCTTGGGATGCACAAATAATCAGAATAAAACCAAAATTGTGATATGACCATGTGATATGTGATATTCGGCCAATCACAACGCACTGGATAGCTGGCCAATCAGAGCACGCCTCGCTTCTCAGAACGATGAGTTTTGTAAAAATCGGCGCATTTCAGAAAGGCAGGGCATAGAGGAGCAACAATAATGTAGAGTATGTGGAAAATAATGTGATTTTTGGTATGTTACAGTGAAATATAACAAAATATTTTTTATAACATGAATCAATTAATGTTTCTTGTCTTAAATTATAGATTTATATATGTACATGACATAATATGCGTTAATATATTTTAAATTAATAATAACAGTAATAAAAATAATAATAATTGCCATCACAATTGCTATTTTTATCCCAAAAAAAAGCAGCCCGAGGTTTAACATATTAACAGAACTTGAGACCCAGTATCTATTCATGAATTCACTCTCATCCATCATAAAGTCTCGCTACTCCAATTCTGAAAGAGAAAGCAACTTGGGGCTAACAATCTCTCTGCACAGTTGGCACGTAACCACCCACAACTGAAGGCGATGGCCTTTTGCTGAATTACTTTCTCCTTAATCAATGACACTGCAAGTAAGAAATATATTCTGAAAAATGGGGACGTGTCGTGTTATCAGTCAAGCATATCTGCGTTGTGTCTAATTGATTAGCCAAATACATCACTACGTCTCGTCACCGTGAACATTCATCATTTAACAAGGATAAGCAAGAGAGTTATGAGAATGAGCACAGGGAAAATCAACTGTAAAATCCACCAATCAAACTCAATGTAGCTGCCTAAGCAAGCGGCCAGCAGGTTACTTATTCGGAACTTAGTGGTTGCTTTTTAAACTTTAGCATTCACAGTTTGTAGCCAGAGTGGTGTTTCTGTTGTGTATGTAAACAACTGCGTTGATGAGAAGGAAAGATTGCAATGTTCAGGAAAGAACTTTTTAAAAAGCCTTTGACAGGCATTGTACTGCGGACAAACATTCCCTCGACATGCATCCTGGGGATGGAAGTAGGAAACAATTAAGTGGATCAGCACAGGGAGACTAGTTTCCCTCAACAACAACAGCGAAATCAGGTAGTGGATAGTCTGGATACTTTTTATCCGACATCCTGAGGCACATAAAATGTTTTGTCCCAGACTAGACACACAAGCAAACGCTTCCTTTGATTATTCTTTCCACTGTTTTCCAGGTTGGAAAGAGTGATTCCAGTTAAATGCAATATCCATTGTCAAAGAAAGAGAGTGTGCTAATGATTTCTGAATGGTGCATTTGAATCCCGGGTGTCAGAAAAACGGGGCACAGTAAATTATTTATGCGCATCTTTCAACAAAGTGACATTCAGTTATTCAAATTACGACATTTAAAAATGCTTTGGTCCTCCTCGGCATCGACTTCCCTTGACCCTGTATGCATGAACTTCTATGTGACCCCAAAAGCATTGCCAAAACATCTTCAGCACTATGCAAAATGAATACAGATGAGGGAAGCACTTAAATAGATTACAAGAAATGTGTGAATTCTGAACCACTAGTGGCACCAAACGGAAGTGCAGTCTGTTTGTTTGAGAATAAATTACACACTTTACTTTTATACATATATCACACATCACCCTAGAGGACAAACCTAGTGGTAGCAGCCAGTAATGTCTTAAACGGATAGTTCACTCAAAAGTTATTTTTTCTTCTTCTGTGGAACACACACAAAAAAAGAGATGTTCGATTAATAATCTCATTTCGGGGTGGATAATCACTTTAAGACAGGTTGGTAAGATTTTTTAATGTTCTGAAATAAGTCTCTTTTGCTCACCAAAGCTGCATTATTTGATTTAAAATACAATAAAACAGTATAATTTTGTGAAATATATATATATATTTTATCATTTTAATTAATTATTTCATTATAACTTTTATTATTTATCCTTTTTTTAAATAAAATGTATTTTTTTTCCTGTGATAGCAAAGCAGAATTTTATTCAGAAATCATTCTGATCATCATATGCTGATTTAGTGCTTTCAACATTATTATTATTAATGTTGAAAATGGCTGCTCTGCTTAATTTTTTTTGTGGAAACCATGGTACTTTTTTCAGGATTCTTTGATAAATAGAAAACAGCATTTATATGAAATAGTAAAGACATCTTACAAAAAAGATCTCAGTCACTTTTGATTAACTGAACACATCCTAGCTAAATAAAATTATGAATTTCTTTCAAAAAGAAAATAAAAATCTTACATACCCCAAAGTATTGAACAACAGCATACATGAGGGAAAGAGAACAACAGCAGGTCAGTTCACAAGAGATGTGTTTTAGCCTCTGGGCGTAAACCAGGTTTGAGTTGAAATCTTTCAGTGATTACAGATTGTGTTTTTAGTGTGACTCTACGGACAGAGCCATTAATGGATCCGGGGGTGTAGATGTGTTGTCCTGACTTATTGAAGCCCGTGCGAAATAGATGCAATCAGGAGTTAAGTGTCATGCCACAGAGGTCTGCCTAAGGCGAAAGCTCCTTGATTAATGTGTTTAAATTTCTTCATGATGTCCCCATTGAAAATAATTAGGAATGAGTCATCACAAGCTCAACCACTGATGTTCCCTCTGAGTCTCGTCTTCTCATGAATAACAATCATTTTTCAGCTCCTTCAGAAACGAGTTGGCTGGAGAGGCATCAAACATGTATATAATTAATTCCTCAGTGCTAATTGATTGCAGTTTTTGTTCGAATTGCTTTTATAAAATGATTATTACTATCCTTTTATGATAAATGATGATAATAATAGATAAATATAACATAATATTGCCTCCCTGTCAGTTTATTAGGTGTTCATTGCAGTGGAATTGGCCACATGGAATGTTGAATTGGAATCTGAATTGAATGAGGAATTTAATTATTCAAACACATTTTTTGTGATTTTGTCATACTGGATTATTGCCGCACTAATTTTGAATAGTATGCAAATTTTTATTGCCTGATACGTAGAATACTTAGAATGCTGAATAATGTTTCCCCAATTGATTAGACATATTCTCTGAAGTTTAATACTGTCAAAACAATTATATATATATTATATAATCAGTATCTTTATATTGTAATCAATAGAGAGATAATATAATCCACTACATTATGTAACATATTGTTACTAAATTAAACAGTGCAGTTAGTTTAGTCAGTTCAAATACAAAATTCAGCAATAGCAATGAAATTTAAAAGACATTCTTGGTTCAGTTTTCAATGGCACACAAACTTAACTGATATAAGGTGTTTTTTTACCTGTGCGTCCATGAGCAGGTGTCTCATTAGAGTCATGGACTGGCTCAAAGTATCCCTCTCGGTGGGCAGAAAGGTGTCCTCTTCATGGCTCATGGCGTTGGGTTTGTTCACCATGAAGTGAGCGATCTGGTCATTCAGGCTGTTCAGAGATTGCACAGCTGGAGAGAACGAATGAAAGACAGATCAGAATCAGCGCACACACTGATACCATCCCAGCCTATATGTGCTTGATATTTTATTACGGCCAAGTTTACATTATACAGCAACAACCACCCATACATAAAGCACTGTTATAACTTCACTGATGGAATAATTGCCCTGTCATTTATATCAGATAACATGAGGCCATGAGACTCTCTGAGCTGTTATTGCTTTTCTTGAATTGCTCTGGGCAAAAAGAACACAGCCCATAAAAAATAAAGTCAGCGCTGGCACTCCATTTGGACCAAGTGTCAACCATAGGATAGCAATCAAAGGCCTTTTTCACACATACTGCATGCTCGCATTGGGCTTTCCCACTGTCAGTGTTTCTGCAGCTCTTACAGAGTATTCTTCTGTGATAATAGCCAGAAATTCTAAAAAAGCTGTTATTGTATGTCATTAAAAAGGATTACAAAATTGATCATTATGAAATCTAATTCACATGAAAAACAGGACTGCATTTACACTACCATTCTGGGATCAGTAAGTTTTTTTTGTTGTGTTTTTTTGAATAAAAAATATTTTTTGTTCAGCATGGATGCACACAGTTTATCAAAAGTGGCAGTAAAGACTTTTACATTGCTATACAAAAAAAAAAAAAAAATCAAATAAATACTGTCCTTTTGAATTTTCTATTTATCAAAGAATACTCAAAAAAGTATCAAGCTTTTCACATAAAACATTAAGAAACACAACATTAATAATAAGAAGAAATATTTCTTGACATATTAGAAAGATTTCTGAAAGATTGCATGACACTGGCTGCTAAAAATTCAGTTTTCCCATCACAGGAATAAATCACATTTTAAAATAAATTAAAACAGAAAACAGTTATTTTAAATTAGTAGTATTACTGTTTTTACTGTATCACTGATCAGATAAAATCAGCCTTTGGTAAGGATAAGGAAGTTCTTTTAAAAACATCAAAAATCTTACAGACCATAAAATTAGAATACTTTACATAGTCTACAATATAATTGACAATTACCCTACAAAGAACAGAACCCAAACACAAAGTATAAGTTAAATTTCTTGAATATTTTCTGTGCAAACAATGCTGGGTGAGTAGTTAACGCGATCATTTCTTGTTGCTTCATAGAAAAGCATACATAATAAAGGATCATGTTTTACGTTTATAGTGTACTGTCAATGTTTTCTGCATGTGTACCTGTGCAAAAAATGTGACTACTGTATGTCACTCTGAAATGACAAAAAGTCAAAACATTTCATCATGCGATTCCAAAATTTCATCACAGCTAATAGCCCCGTTTGCCTTCATTGGCATAGGTGTGCCCATGTGCGTGATCTCGGCTGGTATGTGTCTGGCATGGTTAGTTCATCAAGCTTTGCTGCAACCCTCCAGATGATTCGGCTCATTGGCATGCAGTCTGCCCTTCTCTAATCCTTCTCCCATGGGCTCGGCAGCTCTCAGCGCAAGCTTCCATTTACCATTAATCCCTCTCACTTAGCGAAGGTTGCCAGAATTATTGTAAGTCCATTACCACTGTAGAAATCTCACATCCATGCCCATTTTAATGCATTTATTCATAGTCCCCGGCAATCACGCCTGACCCTTGTTTGCCTCTATCAATCAGTGCATCAGTGTATCCAACAAATTAAAAGAGGCACATCAGTCTTCTTCCCCACAACAACATCACACTGAAGAGTATTCAGTGTGGCATTGACCTCAACTGGCCGGGAAACTAATGCTGACATATACATGCAATAATTACACTTTTTGTACAACTCATCAGCTCTGATGGCAAACAAGCCAGTGCTGTAGGGCCAATCAAGAGGAGTGAGAATTAGTCAGACAGAAAAAGAGGTCACCAACCAATCAAACCTGTATGTTTTTCTTCAGAGGAAAACAGCAGGAGTAGCCTTATGCTGAAAAATCTACTTTGGGCTCACCAATAAAATTGACCTGTAGTGAGAGAGAGTTTCATATGATTAATTTTCCACCGAAAGTCTTTATGGAGTTTTCTGTGTAATTATAGCCTAATCACTATTGAATTTCCAGGTAGTATTACTAATTGTCTTTGTAAAGAAAACTGTTAACGCTTTACATTAAACTCTAACACAAACATTAACCAACGTTTAGTATTTCTCATCTTAAACTGTATTTTAACAACTATTTGTAATTCGTGTAATTTGCCCGTGTCAAGTGAGTAACAGGCAAAATACCGGAAGTGGCGCATTCCACGAACGGGAATCCACCGAAACGCATTATTTGACCGTTTTACAAGGCTGCATGATATATTAAACCCATTTAAAAATCATAATAAAGCATAATGCTATTGTAAATTCAAAAACACTACAATTCAATTAAATGAATATATGCGAAGCAGGTTCAATATGTGCCTTAATTTTTTACATGCGTGGAATGCGCCACTTCCGGTATTTTGGTGGTTACTCGACACAGGCAAAATGCAATCGAGGATTTTTTTTTTAAATCAAGTACTCAAATTGAATCGAGGAGGAATCGTGACAGCCCTAGTCCACATATTCAAGAAAGTACAGTGGCTGTAGCATTTCTGTCATAAATAAGTGGCCAGATATTAAAGATTAAGTGGACATTTCAATTAAATGTTGTTTAGTCAATAGGCTATTAAACGAGGATTAGATCACGCAGTAAAACAGTCGTCAAGCCATTGGTGCCCTCTGCAGTCATTTGTTATAATGCATAATGTACAGTAGCCTACATTAGCTCTGTTTATAATGCTTTATTTTAACAGTTTTGCTCAATAAAACCCTATGATCACTTGCTTCTGATAGCCTACTTTATTTGAACTAATTATTATCACCTCTCATTGTTATTATATGTATTTTCAAGTAAAAGGCTATTGTTCACTTAGGTCTATTTTTATTACCACAAAAAGTTATATATTTATTATAATATTATATATAATTTTATATATATAATTATAATATTACTCGATTAATCGTCAGAATAATCGTCCGATTACTCGATTACCAAATTATTGGTAGTGACAGCCCTAGAAATTACCATTAAAATCAACAACACATGGAACCTTATTGTGAAGTGTTATCAGAAAACCTTGACATTTGATGAAATATTGTGTGAAATGTACATTTGTTTATTTATGATTTTAAATTTGTGTACTGCACACATTCTGATAAATTTCTCCTTTTGTCTTCCACAGAAGAAAGAAAGTCATAGAGGTTTGGAACGACATGAGCTGTAAGTAAACAATGACATATTTTTCATTTTTGGGTGAACTGTCCCTTTAAGAGTCTGGCTAGAGAGCTCCCACATCCTGCAGCTGTCATTCATCGAGGGAGCCTGTTAGTGCTCAATGCATCATGTGGAAAAGCAGTCCTGGCTGATATGCTTCACTATGTTTAAAACCTCAAGAAAATAGTCAATTCTACTTACCCCATCTGTTCTGTCCACTAAAAATATTTCCATCTTCAATACGTGCATCTAATCTGAAGCAATATGAAGTATATATATACCTCCCTACTAACGGTTAAGTGCCTCAGTCAGGGAAAAAGAAAAAAACTATAGTTTACAGATCATGGGTTTCAGGGTTCGAACCTAGGACCTTTGGGTTACCAGTCCACATATTTATCCACTATGCTGCAACCACCCCATTGACAAGTGAGAGAATATGGAGTCATTCACTGGATGAAAAAAGGACCAATTTGATCTCATAATGCACAGTTAATGAAAACTTCATTAACTTTGGGAGGATGTGACTCAGCAGATCCAAAGGCCCTTAGCAGCAAAAACAGAAGCACAAGGGCATGAAAGAGCTATACTATCTTCCTTTCGCACTGAGGTATGGATTTAAAATCTGGTGCAGTCAGCTACAGCATTGCAGGGGTCATTTAAGATTTGAGAAAGATACCTTCACATAGAGACAGCAAATAAATACTACTGTCTCCTCTCAGAGAGAGTTTTCCGACCAGTTTTACTTCCATTTTCCATGGGTGGATTGTTTTTCGTGTGATCGGAGATGCTCAAATCGCATTTCAGGAAATACCACAATATCTCTGCTATTGCTGACTGTGGCATAACACAATGCTGGAACGGAATCACATTGTTTCCTTATTATCCTCAACCACGCTGGAGATAAAAGTGAGGAATCTTGTTTTTATAAACACTGAATCCATTCACCAAAATTGGGAGAAGTTGCTTAGAAACAGCACTGCTGAACTGCAAGTTTAGTGGAAGTTTGTGCATTGTGCAATAATATCACAGATGGCGATACACATTTTAACCTTGCTGAATGCCGCTCTAGAATACTTCATTCTGATTGGTTGATTCCACGAATGAGCACTCAAACACATTTGTATGACTGGTAAACTGTATATTTCTACATACTGATGATACTTTCAGGTCTTTAGCATCCACTCACCACCTATCTTTTCATATCAATGCAAGTTAAAATATCTCACCGCACTGCTCTAGTAAAAATATCTAGAAATGTTTGAGGATAAATTAACTTGAGAAGCAGTTAATCATAGAATGTATCGTGAATACAGTTGTATTTTGTCTTACTGCACTGGCAGACATTTTCACTTGTTTTTAACTTATAAAAATGAATCTGGCAATGTGGTTAGACAAGTCATTACTTATAAAAGACATTCTCTGAAAACAGGTGTTCTGAAAACAGGTGTCAGTATTTATAATGCTGCTTCTCAAGTAAATGAATCTTGTTTTATAGATATCTTAACTGACAAAACAAAAATACTCATTATTAAAAACACATTTATTGATTCATTCATTTTGTAGACACTTTTATCCAAAGTGAATAAGACTACAAACCAAGCATGAAATACACATTTTGGCAGTGCAACTACGGTAAAAATTGCCAATTTTATTGTGGGTAAAGCCTTGATAGACGACTAAAAGCTCAAGCTGGTTAAAACCCCAATTAAAAGTTCACACAAACCAAGAACCACCAACTGGTAGAAGATTCAAAAAGCTAGATGAAGTGTTACATATATAGTAAAAATGTAAATATATAAATTCTAAGTAGAAAAAGGAACTTGGAACGCATATAAAAATGAATAATATATGAATCGATAATATTGTTGTAGTGTTGATATTTTTTTTAGAATGTTATGATTTAAACCCTGCTCGGTTTATTCTGCCTAATCAACAGATAACTGTACATTATCCCTTATTTATCTGTAAATAATTCAGTACAAAAAAAAACATCTAAATGGCAGTAACAACTTCTAATTACAGTACAAAATCGCTCATTTGATGCCAATCAGTTTTATTCACAAACGATAAAGCTCAGAGTAGCATATTAAAAGAACAATAGAGATGATCAGTCTCAAAAACACCTGGATAGATTGGATAAAGAGGTCATGTGGAAGAAGGTCATACCCTGTGTGGGCTCCTCTATTGACCAATAAGGTCATTCTCAGAAAACATTGAGATTGTGAGACAGGCTTGCCATAAAATGCTGTTGCAGTGTGCAGAGCATATGCGTCGAGCAGATTTATGATCAGACCTCGTCTCTGAGCGCTGCAGCACATCTTGGAATCAAAGCCAAAGCTAAATAAAATGTTTGTGGTGCCAACTGACGAATGGAGTCTAATTTCACATTCAGCAGTTTACGAGGTGCGCGTCTGAAGAGGATACCTTAAGATGTGACAGAGGATAATGAAACCACGACATTGAAAGTGACACGGCATCACATACTGAAACGCAGTGCAATACACTGTTTCAATTTTCCAGCAGTGCTGTCTGTCATGGAGTTTGTGGTTCAATCCGACAAGCAAGAGACTTTTTCTAAGAGAGAATCAATAAAGACTGAGTCTCAATGCCAGTGTAATGACAGAGCGCAATCTGCCTTCACAGCAATGGCTAAAGAACAGAGTTTATGTTTCACACTGATCATTTATAGAAACTTTGCAATCAGAACTGTGGCAGATTGTGACAGGTCAACTGAAGAATGGAGATCTTTTTAAGATCTATTTAGTGTGTCAGTTGTTTTTTTCTAGACAGCAAAATGATTAATTGTCATGTCCAAGGAGAATTGTTGAAGTCTTGAGAAAAAGTCCACAGTACTCTCAAATGACTACTCGTTAAAACGCTCCTAAATTAATCAGCAAAAATGGTTTTGTGATTATGATTCAATGACGCTTTCATAAAAAGAATCACGTTGCATTCCTAAATGAATAAGAGTCATTTAAGTGGCTCATTCATAAAGAATCACTTTTATGTAAACCTAAAGTTTTAGAACAAATCATTTAAATGAAAGATTTAAACACTCTTTAATAAAGAGAATCACTGGTTCTTAAATTAAAGTGTTTTTGAATTAATCGGTTCAGTGATTAATTCATTGATTTATTTGTAAAGGCAGCCACCTGTGTCTTTCTTAAATGAAGTAGTGTTTTTGAACAAATAGATTAAGTGAACGATTAAATGACTCATTTCCAAAGGTACCCTAGTGAAATATATATATATATATATATATATATATACAGTAAAATGTATTTGAAATACACTTATTTCATGCTAAGTATACTACAAAAACACATTTACTTGTGTACTTAACAAAACTACCCTGCAATTGTACTTTTAGTATACTAAACTGGTATACTTAAAATCTGCTAAATTGGAACAACTAATTTTGTATTAATACACTTTAATTGTGCTGAAATAGTGCTGCTGAGGTCCAACTAAAAAATTCTATTATATATTTATATTTATAAAAAAAAAAAAAAGTATATTTGATTGTGCTAAAGTGGAAATATTGCAAGTATACTTCAGGTACACTTTAAATATCTTGCATTTAAAGACTGATATTATTCAAAGATCATACAATCCTCATCAATAGTGACAGTAAAACACATTTTAGGCTTAACAATAAGAAATGTGCATTGTGCACAAGTCTTGTGCGACATGTCAGTAAATATGTTAATAGATTTGAACTATACTTAGCATGAAATAAATGTATTTAAAATATATAACTTTTTTAGCTACTTGTAGCTACTTGTTTGTTTTTTAAATGAATCCTCATTTTTAAAGAAATCATTACCTACTGGCGTAATGATGTAACTTACAAAAAGAGTCACTTGTGGGATAAAATGGCAATAATTATGAGTGGTTGCATTAATGCACAGACTGACAGCCCATTTAGAAATCCAGAACACCCATTATGAAACCCAGCAACATTTTTGAGATGTTATCAGTGTTGCACATTATTGACAACAATATCATCAAACTTTATTTTGAATATTGAGAGGAGCTGTTTTAAGATCCTGAGCTTTGAAACAGCAATGTCTAAATACTGTATGTAAAGACATAACATATCTTCAGCCTACTTGCTTTGGTAAGATTTCACAATGGCAGTTCCTGGTCACAGCAACACAATGCGTCTTTCAAGGTTTCCTCTTAAAAGTCATTGACAAATGAAAGAATATCAAGATTTGTTCATTGCTGTTAAAGTTCTGTTGAACATTTCTCTTCGGTGACTCTGTATGTATGTCAGTTCTGATGAAGCTTTACAATCTGATCTGGGAGATGAATGGAACAAAGTTCAGACTGTTCAAAGTGACAGTTCCATAATTACATCAAAGAACCATGTGTCGTCACACCAGACTGTGGATTCCCTGTGGAGACATGAAAGAGAAAGACTGAGAAAGGAAAAAAACATCGCTGAACCAAGCCTGTGGCCATCTGATCTCTAATCTTGCTCTCAGATGATGACAACTGACGGCTGGTGTCCTCTCTCTGCCCGCCTGACAGGAGATGAGAAGAGCCCGGCGCTGAAGCTAACACAGGGCTGCCCACTCATTCACACTGCCAGCGTGGCCCCTGCAACACATTACCATGCAAATGACTACACGCACTCCTCTCTCAGAGAGCGAAATGACACATTAAACGTTCCGACAGAAGATAAAATATGAAAACTTTCTGAGAACGTGTGGAAAATGATTTCAAGAGTCATAAGCCAAGCTGGGGTTTTATGGATCGAAAGAGATCAGTTCTTTATGAGCTAAAGACAAGATGATAGGATGAATCACACAGATCTGTAATCTGTTATGCATTTCGACCAAGCTTGGACACAAATGAATGATACTCACCACTTTCTGACAAGAGTTTATTTTGGATGGAGGTGAATTTGATAAACTGGGATTTATGAGATTAAAGATTATGTGGTAAAACATCTTGGCTGTCCCTCATATTTATGATCATGTTAAAATAGTCATCACTTGAGAATATTTAGTTTAATGTCATAACAATGTTATCTTTAGCGCTGTCACATGAGCAAGAGTGCGGCTGTAGGCCAACTGAATATCGCCGAAGCTCGATTGGAGTGTTCGACAATTCTGTTAACAAGGAGTCAGTATATTTAAGCAATATTAGCGGCCTTGCGAGGAGCAGATAAACGCAGACATGATATTCAGACCAAAAGCATGACTCCGCATGTTATTTTGCAAAAATACAACAGTTCAATAATCAGGAAGTTAATACTGAATCATTCAGGTTTTAAACAAAACATTCCCACTTACTTTGTGTACTTTTTGCTCTGTAGTTCCAAAAAGTTGATTCACCTGTTGATTCAGTGTTGTAGCGTTTCTAAATGAATCAGTGTGTTCAGTAAATGACTCAATGACTCACTCATAAAGATAGTAACTTATTGCTACCTACTGGCGTAACAATGTAACCAGTAGAACAATTCACAGAGAAGTCTGTGCGATAAAAATGAAAGTAATTACTAGTGACGGCCAGTCTGTAACGCTAAGATGCGTAGCCAGACCTTCAGACTGATGGTCTTTAAGCGTGATGTTTTGATGCTGACAAGCAGAACGATACAAACGATGAAAAGTTCCAGCACTGCCGAGCAATTCGGCCGGATCACGCAAAGCACTTTTGCGTTTAAAAACGCAAGACACAGATGGCCATTGCACATGGGGAAAAAACAAACAAACAAACACAAAAGTAGGCTACTCAAGGTCTAGGGGCGTTTTGTAAAAACTGATTTTTTTTTTTTTTTTTTTTTTTTACTTAAGCGTGTCGTTTTTGTCATGCA
>JAFVLL020034298.1:0-52059 GCA_021397915.2 Tor tambroides
GTTATTACTGTCAGCCGATATAAATAATTGTAATTAATCATAATTAATTGTAATTATTTATATACAATTCCCTTTTAAGCAAATTCGCTACAAAGAAAGATGGAAATCAATAGACTGTCTTCCTGGATACCAATATAACCCTCCCATTCCCCAAGGCCTGCAAAAATTAAGAGAAAAAAAATGTAATATTATGAGTAGATAGAAAATAATAAAAGCTAAACTGAAAAAAATCTAGAGGAAGAGCGCAATATTGAAGCTATACACACTTTAATTCTTTAAATTCTACTGAATGCAAAGAAATCCTAAAGTCCGGATATCGTTTCATTCCTGAAATTAAATGAGGCTTTATACTTGTGTTTGGTTTTCAAATAAAAAAAATACCAATTTAGCCTTATAATGAACTATTATACAGTCCCTGTTGTCACTGATTTTTTTCTTTTACATTTGTTACTAAGCATTATTGTCTTTAGAATGGAAAGAATAGTTAGGTTTTAGAATCTCTCTCTCTTTTAAACTCTTTTTAGAACCGATACACAAAAGCTTCATTTTTGCATCAGAACAACACTGATAGTTTCATCCAAGAGAACTATCAATTATGCCTCCTCTCACTGAAATAGCTGATCATGAGTGGTTGATTGCTGATATCAGAGATCCAGCCTGACCTCATGCATAAATTTACAGAAGGCTTATTTTACTTTTTTATTGGTAAATAGAGATCATTTGGAGACGGGCAGATGTGCCACTCAGATGCATGCCAATGGCCATTGTGACTTTGCCACAAAAGAAATTCAAATGGAATGCAAAAAAGGACAAAGAAGAAATCCCAGAATGCCATGCGTCGACCTGTTCTTTGGAATTCTACTTTTTTCCTCCTTATATTAGATGCATTTTGCTGTAGGCACAAGCGCATGTGAGATGTTAACCCTGGGACGGCATATGAAAGGAAACTTCTATCAACCGCACCAGTTCTGGTAAACAATCGCAGGTGCATTTTAAAAAGTTTGTTGTTGTTGTTGCTGTTGTGTCACTTGTTTCTCAGATAAAAACCTGTCCACATATTCACTCATCCAGGAAATCATCTAATGAATGAGATTGGTGTTCCTATCACACCTTAAGACTTTCTGAAATCTTCGTCTCACAAAAGTGTCAGCATGACTTATGCTAATCCAAGCAAGTAAAGCACCGTTTCATGGTTCAGAGAGGTTTCTCATGCTCTCAAATACTAAGTTTGTATGTGTGTGTCTGTGTTTGCAAGTATATGTGTGTATTCTGCTCATTATTAGCTCTTTATGAAACAGTATCGATTAGTTATTGATTTCTGCCTGTTAAATGCACATTAGCAGTCTGGCTAGCATGTGACTAGCATCTGATTCAAAGAAAAACAGGTGGATGAGTAAAAAGCCATGTCAAATGGTCCTGTAACCAGCCTACTGCAAATCTAAACCTTTGTCACAGTGGATCTGTTCCAGAATATCCAACGTGCAGGAAAAACATGCTGCATGCTAATTTTTGAATTTAGATTTTTGTAATGTAAAATTACAAATAAATCATAGAATAACACAAAAAAACAAAGGCTTTCTGATCTTTTAGATTCCATAATTGCCAGAATACTGCAGGAGCAGGAATCTGATTTAGTGACTCCTGTAACAGCCCTCCCATATTAGTTGAGTTATTATCTGAATGACCCTCTCCAGCAATGTGAAGAGCAGGGCGAAACAGACATATATGAACAGATTTCAAATCATTAGTGTGGGTTATCTTACAAAAGCAGATTGTAGAGGCAGGTAATGGTCATGTACCGCAAGATCCAATCACTGTATCATTGCAGACAATTTGACTGTGGAGAAACGTGTATAAAAAGAAGATAAAATATTTGTTGTTGCGTCAAGGATGTTTAGTGATTTTCTTTCATAAGCCTGCCCTAAGTATTTCACCCTAACTGCAAAATAAAGTGAAAAGAAAAGGCCAAGGGTGACAGCTAGCAGAGAAGTTCGTGTTTAGCTGTTTATTGTTTGGTTTGGTTTAGTTTTCTTTTCTTTTCAAGTGCTGTTCATAACATGACGCGCTTGAAAAATGAATCCAGAAATGGCTTCCGTTCTGTAGAAACAAGTTTTCACTTCTTATGTCACGTTTTTTTCCTACCAGGATAAATTGAGACTGGAATTTATTTTCTGTTCCATTAAAGTGCTGAACTGAACGGCACTGAGCAAATGTCTTTTCAAGCCTGCTTGTTACTTTCTTAATCTATATATCACAATTCAGCCCTACAAACAAATATGACAGTCTCAGTTATGAAAAGCAGTGCTGAGTTAAACAGAACAATAAATTAGGAGACGTGAGAGTCTTCTCTGTGGGATAACAATTGAGGTCCATTTCGCAACCACAAGCCGAGAAGAAATCTGGATATGCATATGTTTAGCACTTGTCCATTGTGTTACTGGGGTCCTCAGGGATCTGTGTAAGTCTGTTTGTTTATTTGTGCCAGACCCCACGCACACATGTGTCTACTCTCGCTAGCCTGATTTTACATTTCATTTATATCACCAAACAAAGCGAGTGGGAGCGTAAGATTAGATTTGTAATTCCACAGACACACACATACAGATTCCTTCACTTAGTGGTGCTGTCAGAGTCACTCAATCTAATCTTAGTCTCGCAATGCCTTGCTCTGTTCTTCATTTGTCTCTGTTGATCTCGGTCAACAGCACCAGGACTAATTAACTACTCAGCATTCATTTCTTATCCTTATTTCACACATACCCACACACATACACACCACTCAGATTTAGCTTAGGAGAATATTTAACCTTCCTGTCAGGAAGTAAAAGGGTTTTTAAACTTTTCTTAGGGTGGAAATTTTAGTTCCCTCGGGCAGATTCGTCTGCCCATGATTCCCATCATGCAAAAATAATTCTGCATTTCATTGTCCAATTCAAATATGAAATGAGACAACCAGTTCTAAGAACACTTTCATGTAGGTCAGTGTCTGAAACACTCTGAGGCAGAATCATATTTTGTACCCATTTTCTATTGTCTTTTTGTTTGTGGTTTTGGAGGATCATAATGGAATCTCGGAATGCTTTGGAAACATTTCCCCACAATGAAAGCATTCCAAATGATCCCAAATTCTAATCCAGTGCTGATCGTTACCAGATTAAAGATTTGAATCGCTAGAAGGTATTTGAGCATTGTCCTTGTTTCCTGTAGTCGTTCTATTTCATGCCAATTTATCCCAATTCACAGTTCCTTGATTGGCTTCTGCTGAGGAGGCTAATTACCCATTGTTGGAATGCAGAATCTCACTTAGTTTGTGAGTGCACTCTCATCCACTTCATTAATGGATGATGAAGAGGTGTCTGAAGGGAAAAGAGAGCGTTTGAGAGCGAGCAATAGAGAGAGAATGAGAGTTGGAGAGACTAAGATTAGGATTCTCATCAGGTGAGCCACAATCAGCTTTGTTAACTCAGAGTTCATCTTTCAGTGTTCTCTTCATTAAAACGGTGAGGTTTTGGCTTGTTTTTGCAGTTCGCTGATGCATACTTTGACTCCATTGTATTTGAACATCTCGAGGTTGGTAAGGTTTTTAAAGAAGTCTCTTAAGGCCTGTTCACACCAAGGACGATAACTATAAAGATAACGATAAAGATATAGTTCTAAAAATCATTCTCAGTATTAAAGAATAGCAGAGTCCACACCACAGCTATAACGATAAAGGCACAGAGAAACAATATTGTTGGCCTCACTTTCAGAATGATTTTTTCCAGCTGATGAACGATACATTGACACCCAATCAGAATCCATCCTGCTATATTGAGCTTGAGAATTTAAAGCAGCAGACAAGCGTGCACTTAGAATAAACAGATGATATTGTTCGCTGGTATCCTTATCTTAATAGTTATCTTTATACCTATCATTATTGGTGTGAACAGGCCTTTAGGCTCAACTAGGGCGAAATTTACTTGTCTTTTGGCGTTAAAATAGTACCGTCAGTATTTACTAAAGATGTGTAATGAAGAATTAGAGCTGAAAAGGCATGGGCACAGTTATTTTTGAATATGCATTTGTAGGAGTTTCCCTTTCAGACGCAAAATGTATGGGAGGAGAGTATTAAAATGAATCACGCAACGTGATTTACTAACGTTTGTGCTCGTCACATTACTGGTATTTGCACCATTATTGCATGTCTAAAAAAATCCTGTCTTAAACCAGGTGCTAATTTGTGCTGCTCTTGGTAGATTGCGCTGGTCATTATGGAAATAATCTGGCTGTATCTGTGTTCTTTAATGTGCGCATTGTCAGTAAATCACACGCAGAATTTCCCCTCCCATGGGCAATTTTATGGAATTGTGCTCTAACGCTAATTTGCCCTGTTTAGTAAATCTGGCCCCTAGGATGCATTTATTTGATCAAAAATACAGCAAAACTGAAATTATATTACAATTTAAAATAGCTTCTATAAAATGTAACGAAATCCTGTGATGGCAAAGCTGAGTTTTCAAAGATCGTACTAATATTTTGATTGGGGTTAATACTTTTGATGAACTGAAGGTCCAAAAGACCAGCAGTTAATTATTTACAATCTTTTGGAAGATTCTAAATGTCTTTACCAATTTAATACATCCTTGCTGAATAAAAATCTGACCCCAAACTTTTGAACTGTATAGTGTGAATATTTCTATGTAAGTGTGTGTGGTGTCAAAATACTTTTTGGGCTCACAGTGTAGTAAAAAAGAAACTCACAGTCTTCTAATTTTAGACCATTTCAGAGCCCCTTAATGTTGATTATTGTTTCTTAGCCTGCTGCAGCCCATGGTGTTCTTTTTTTTTTTTTGTACCCACCATCATGTTTCCCAAAGGAGATGTCCTGTTCTTTTATAATGGGATGTGAAGTGTCATATTAAGATTCAGGGTTGACTGTAAATTTGAAGTCTTGTGGCACTTTATGCACTTTCCTTAAACCTGTATATGACTGCATTTAGGGTGCTCCTGTGTTTGTGTATGTGTGGGGTGGACGCACAGGAAGTGATTATCCGGTGATTTATTTATTGTAGGGCCCTTTTACTTTTTACTGTTGTTTGCTTTATCTCTAGTCTCCAGAGAAGAGGTGAACTACTGCGGACTCTGCTGCATCTGAGGAGCATTGCAATTTTGCTCTCTATTTAGAAGCGGGGAAACATGTCTGTATATCAGAAAACTGCCTTCCCCTGTAGTGAATAAACCTATTTCTTAGCATTGTAGAAGGAAACCGGGACAGGTTGTGTCATATTTTTCTGCGTGACTCACATTTTCTGTCTATAGGGGACAATCTCTGCAGTTTAGAGAGGAATGGCTTTGTTTCACCTTGATTTACTGATTCATACTTTGGTTTTCTTTTCACCTTACTTTTTAATAAATTGGAAGAGGGAACCAACCAATATTTCATCTAATGAAAAATAAAGCTGAAAATCTTAACTTAATAAGATGTATATTTAAATAATCACTTTATTGGTCTAGCAGTCATGATAAATGACAGCCATTGGAGGAGTGGAGAAAGTTCTCAACTTACCTACTGTTAGTGACGAGATTCATCACGTCGTTTGTTTTCAGCTGCTTTTTCCTAACTAAAGCATACATGGTTAGTTTTGGGCCACAGAGCACTGTGGGTACTTGTTATTCCCACACACGTAACTTGCCATCAGTCTACACCTACTATAATGCACAGCCTAACCGATGGGGTGAAAACTGCAATTATAGAAGCTTATTAGACATCGTTCGGTTCAAGCGCAAAGTGACTGGCTGTATAAACTGACAATTACCCACTTGTCCATCACGATAATAATGACATTACATCACATTACCTTTGACAGGTGTCTTGTGGTATTAATACCAGCTAATTTAATGACGAGTAACCTCAGATTTGGTGAATTATTGCTCTCTGTAGGCCAATGCAGCAGGTTCATGGAGACCTGGGTTGTAGCATATCATTTTAACTCGTGAACTCAATTACCCTCTATTACCACAGGGAGAAGGGCACTATTGGTTGCCTGAAATGGATGGATATTTCCGTAACTGATCATTTGTGCTTCCTCCAATATTATGATGGAGATATTCTCACTGTGACAGCTGAGTTGAGTCAACAGTGCTGTCATTCATTCTTTAGACCATGTACTGTAAATATTTATCACAACTCTCAATTCTGTGACTTTGATTCCTGTTACTATTTTATCTGAGTAATATTCTGTCAGAGCTCTTTTATAGTGTCTTTGATGTATGAGTTTTTTTTTTTTTTTTTTTTTTTTTAGTATTCATTGCTCTATTGTGTCTCTCTCATTGTGTTTTACAGATACAGTTTCCATGAATAAGATCCAGAGCTAGAAACTTGCAACAGGAAATGCTATGGATATCCTTAGCGCTGTAGATTTCTCCTTCACATAACATTTTGAGTGGATCACTTCCACGTTTTTGAACTTCCAAACTCTTCTTCCCATAAGTGGCTGTCAGCAGCCATGAGTAGAAGGAGCTCAGATTGATACAGGGTGACAGGAAAAGACATCAGAAGATGGGGGCACCTGGCGGGCCAGTTCTGGGCGGGTTTGGCTCTACGACATCCTCCCTAGACCTCGTTGGCTGGATGGTCTGGCCTGGTAATACCACCGTGAGCCTGAACCAGAGCTTCTTCTCGACTGACTACAGCTTCAATCTCTCCTCCTCTTCTTCATCTTCTCCTCATGGGGTCGAAAAGGAGTCAATGAAGGAGAAGAACTGGCCAGCCCTTCTGATTCTTGTGATTATCTTTCTGACGATAGGAGGAAATATTTTGGTTATTTTGGCCGTGTCGCTGGAGAAGAAGCTGCAAAATGCAACAAACTTCTTCCTGCGCTCGCTCGCAGTGGCAGACATGCTGGTCGGCATCTTGGTCATGCCCATCTCACTCATTAACATCTTGTATGGTGAGTTTACCTTTTGATGCCATGGACCCTAAATATGACAATTTATTATGAATATATGTAAAATATTTTAAAATATTACAAAGTATTCATTTATTTATTTAAATTATTCTACTCTATAAAATAATGTAAATTTTACTCTGAAATTTTCCACGGTCACCTTAGCGCCCAATTTGAAAATTCCTGATTGAACAAAGCATATATGTCCCAATTCGAAGGCTAGATCTGCGAAGGTTGGACTGAGCATTGTGAAATAGGACAGTCTAGCCCATGAAGGATTGATCTTGTCGCCTGTCAACTGTGACAGCTGCCGATGACGAGCAACAGTAAAGTTTGTATTTGGCTTTTTTGAAAGTGATATTAAACTGACTGAAAACTAAACAGGGTTCACAACCTGTCTAAATATGCTCACCTTGGTCCATTTATGTACATAATAACATATATAAAACACCTATAAAATCACGTCTCAGTAAAATATCTCAACATTTAAACTGCTTTAAAGATTTTTTTTAATTTGTACATTAGATATTAGAGTAAGCTGAAACCCAATACTTAAGTTTAAAAGTGTATTTTTCTCTCAAATAGTCCTGTCAGCATCAGCACGCAATGAATCTTGGGATAGCCTGGGCCGCAAAGTATCTGTCAGTTGTATCCGTTGCATTTCAAGGCCGCGTTTAAAGGAGACTTTGAATTGGGACAGCCTTCGTCGTACCGCATTGACGCAATTCATCCTTTGGATGACGTAGCCTCTGAATTGGGATGCAGCTAATGTCATCAGAATTTGCACTTTGGAGCAGTGTATTGTGAGTAAAGATTACTGAGGTATTCCAGGTTGGTCTGTAGGCCAATGTGCACTGACTTTTAGAGTGTATAAAAATGCAAATGGGATGCAAACTTTGAAATAATGCATATAGCATCATGAGAAGCCACACTTCCCATAATATAACTTCAGTGGCATTTCCTTTTAAGACCCAGGGGCTTTTTCACTGGTGCGAGGCAGTCCTTCTCCTCCAAATAACACGGCTCATTAAACAAATGACACCATAGAATATACCCTGGTTAAATAACACATTTAATTGGTCTCTTTCCACCAAAACTCAAGAGATGATAACTTCTATTTTGAAAAAAAAAAAGTGAGGGTTTACGTTGATTTAGTTGGGAGATTGTACATGAGTTTAATTATGTATGGTACAGAGCACTGACAAAGTTAGAAAGGAAAGAGCCAGAGGTGGCAAGATTTAATAGCTTTATAACACTGTATAGCATGAAATATCCCTTCACGGAGCGAGAGAAAGAGAGAGAGACAGGCGGTGGGGGGCACATTGAGAGAGACAGAAGCTTGTTTGGCATTGCTTTGCTCAGGAGCCCACAGAAATGTTGCCTGTGGCAGAATTCAGATCGTTTTCCAGTCCAGCTGCCTCTGAGCAACTGAGCTGTCTGCTTTAGAGTATTTCTGGCTCTTGCTATCCATACAGGGGGCCACACTGTCCATCTCTCCTCAGCCATGGGGGAGCTCTTTCAGGATGCGTCACCTCGCCAATCTCTGGACATGAGTGGGTTAGCTGTACTCTCTCAGACTCCCTTCATATTGATTACGGAAGATATCCTACCTTTAAATGATCTTAGTTGCTTGTCAGCTGTAGATGCACATGATGAGCTTGCATTTGTCAGTTGGAGAGGAAAGGACACTATTGATCACAAAGAGGTATTGATCAATACAGCAGCCTGCAGATCCTCAGAGCAAACAGAGCATTGGAAAAGAGGCAATTTAGTGGTGAGAGAGAACAAACTGTCATGGATGCATGCACATAAATTGATTCGGGTTTTTTTTATTTTTATATATATATATATATATATTTTATATTTCCTATTATTTATATTTTCCATTATGTTGTGTGCTGTATGTTGTACCTTTTATTAGATTATTCTTCATAATATTTATTTTTATAGTTTATAGTCTTTATAGTTTTAATGTTTTAGTTTTTAGTTTTTAAATTTATTTTAGTATTTCACCCTAAACTTCAGGAAGACTGTTTCCACCATGGAATTATAATAATAATAATAATAATAATAATAATGATGATAAATACGAATTAAAAAGGTAATTGGTTCTTTTACACAAGACTTTTTTCCTTACAATTCTGAATTTATATCTTACAGTTCAGACATATTTACTCGCAGTTGATGTTAACTCACAATTTGTGAGATGTAAAAAAAAAAGTCTGAATTGTGTGATATAAACTTGCTATCGCAAGAAAAAAAGTTGGAATTGAGAGATGAGAAGTCGCAATTACCTTTTTTTATTTCTTGACAAAAATGGAAAAACAGAGTTGTGATGTCATCTGAGAATTAAGAGAAAAACTTTAAGATGTAAACTTAGAATTGAGATGTAAACTCAGATGAAAATTTCTATCTTGCAATTCAGACTTTTTCTCATTTGCAAGAAACAAAATCTGAATTGTGAGATAAAAATTGCAATTACCTTTTTAATATATTTATCTATTTTTAATGTTGTGGTGAAAACAGGCTTCAACATAAACTAAATAAAGATGAGAAATGTCTTGACAACTAGTTAAAATAAAATAAAATAATTTTATTATTATTGTTTCATTATTTTTTTTATAGTATTTAAAGTGTTTTACTATATATTTTTTTTTTTTTTTTTTTTTTTTTTTTTTTTTTCAGTTAATGTTCACTTTTATTTCAAGTAATAAAAAAGCAAGTTTATGTTTTTAATTTAAAAGTGGAAAACTTTTTCCTTTTGTTTTCTTTTTGTTTTTTTTGGGGGGGGGGGGGGGGGGGTTTTTGCAATAAAGACAAAAAAACGGATCTGTGAAATTGACTAAAAATTATTAAAAACTTGCATAATACAGCCAGGCCAGTAGTTGGCAATGTCACTTTGTTGAGAAATGTCTTGACATCTAGCTAAAATATATATTTATTAGTATTAGTAGTAGTAGTAGTAATACGTTTTATTATTTTTATAGTATTTAAAGTCTTTTACTATTTTTACTTCAGTTAATGTTCACTTTTATTTCAAGTAATAAAAAATCTAGTTTTTTTATTTATCTGTGAAAATGACTAAAAATGACTAAAAACATGCATAATACATCCAGGCCAGTAGTTGGCCATGTCACTTTGTAAAGAAACACTACGCACGTGTGTACATATGCATTCTTCTACAGAGCAATGAATACAAACGGTCAAGATGGTGAAAGCATGCATGCCCATGACATTACCATTTTCACATGTTCTTATTTTTGTAGTTTACACAGGGACAACGGTATCATTTAAAAAAAAAAAAGAAAGAAAAAAAGAAAAACTTGCACTTCGAAACCCTTTTTCAACGTTTGCATTTTCAAGCCCCCAAAATGCTGTTGTCATGTTTGAATGCCAAAATGCATATATTGTTTTCTGTTTTTAGTTGAAAACTGCTTTCTTAAAAATGCTCCCTTAGTTAACAATAACCCACCAGCATGCTATAAAAACTCAAGCATGCATTCAAATACATGCAACCTGTCATATACAGAACTGAGACAATAACAGCAGCCTTTTGTGTCGTACCCATACATTTCTTGGGTTTTAGGTGTCTTACAACCAGAGGACAGGGAACGACACCCCCCCCCCCACACACACACACACACACAAGCACACAGATTGAACAGATAAAGATGGAGTGGAGGGATTCAGCGGCATGTTGTCATAAACAGTGAGCCTGTGATGGCCATTACCAGCAAGCTGTCAGAGCAAAATATCATCAACTGTTAGATTGTGTGAACATGTGCTCTCCACACCCACATACGAATGCTTTCATGCTCATAAACTCAGACATGCCTATGCCTACACACACACACACACACACACACACACAAATAGTTTTCCACTGCAGTGGATGAGACACTGATGGATTTCACACTCCTCATTTCATTTATGGTGTCTAACAGTGTGTGCAATTGTGCGTTTGGTGGGAGAGTGTACCATGTATGTGATTGAGCTGGCATGTGACTTTCATAAAATATAGCCACCTGACCTTGATTCAGTCTGTTTAATCTGTGTTAAATTCCAGTGCATCATCTCAAAGATGGACGAAAAAGGGGGTGAGAATATGGGTTTTTATAATGGAGTGATGTGGCCTGCTCACATGTATTAATGTCTGGAGGAAGCATAGAAACCATATCGCTGAGGATCAGCCAAAGAAGGACAAAGAAAGAGCGAGACACTGCATTAGGAATGAAATCAAAGAGAAGCATCAGAGCGATTACCTCTGGGAACATACAGTGGCAGGATGTTTAAGATGAGCTATATACTGATACTCAGCAGCTCAGATGATGCTGAACCGATAGACGTCTCACAAACCAATTCTGTCTTGTATCAAAAGAGCAGTTCTAGGCCTCTTAAGGTTAAGTTTCTATTTTTGCCGATATGCTACTCTATTTTCCCCTAGTCCCTTTTTCTATAAGTTTCACTTGTTATTCATTATCATTTTATTTTCCTATTTTCTGTAAATATCACTTGTTATTTATTATGTATTTTTATCTTTGCTTTATATTTATTTCATTTTATTCTTATTAATTCTTTTTTTTATCCATGAATTCAAATATTTACTGCACCCCTAAAACCTCAGTGATACAATAGATACAAATCGCCATAAGTACATTGTATCTTAATTTTATTTATTTTTTAAAACTGTTATTTCATACATATGTTTCATCAAAGCCAGTTGCTGATTGTTATTGCTTTGGATGTTAAAATATATGCCATATTAGACAAATACATTTTTGCATTTGACAGACACTTTTATCCATAGCAACTTAAAGTGCATTCAAACTATATGGTTTTTGTGAGCATGCATGTTCCTTTGAAATCGAATCATCCACATTTATCATTGAGTACAGGTCGGTGTGTGAAAGCCAAGAGGCAAGTTGTTCATCATGGATGTCTGAAAATTGCTGAAAGAGCCTAAGGAGTTCATTACCTTTCAGTGATGTACAGAAAGCAACAAATGATTTTTCATGTCTCTGTAGTGTTCCAACACTCCATCTCTGTCTTCACTGAGAGAGAACTTAATCTACTATACATGTAAATCAGGGCTGAGTTATCAGTTGTTGTAATTAATCAAAGCAAGATGCAAAGGGCCATAGGCAGCTGGACCAATCAAGGGATGAAAGGCAGTTAAATTAGAGAGAGTGTGTGTGTGTGTGTGTGTGTGTGTGTGTGTTCTATAATCAACATGCAGATGAAGTTGCATGTTGACATGTGAGGAAATGTTGCCCCCCATGCCATGTTAATTATGTTTCAACCCCACAGTTCTTGTTCCGCCTCATATAACCACACCAGTGCTAAGGTCATGGGTTTGATTACCAGGTAACACACATGCTGGCAAAACGTTTACCTTGAATGCAATGTAAGTTACTTTGGGTAAAACTGTCTAGAGAGAGGCTATTAAAGGAGACTTTTAGCTATTAGATCATTTATTTATTTATATGATCAAAACATGTACACTTATAAAGGTTCCAAAAGGAGGTTTTCTCAGCAATGCCATTGAAAAACATTTATGTATTCCCCAAAGAACCTTGAAGTGACCAGTTTTTAAAAGAAACATTTTGTCTTAGTTTGAAGAATATTTTAATCATCTTAAAAACCTTTTGCACAAAGGAAAAATTCCATGGATGTTAAAGGTTCTTGATGGAACCTTTCTTTTTTAGTGTAAGGTGACAGCATATAGGTAATACATTTAACAAACAATATTTAGAACATAGAATTTTTCTTCTTTTTGATACACTGAAACAGACAGTTCAGATATTTCAGATATAATTCAGGGAGAATGTTTGATTATTGTTTCAGTTGTAGGGCTGCATGCACAATACAGTTTGACAAAACAGTGCTGATCTCTACTTTTAGTTATTCTACCACACTGGCTGTCTTTCTTTCTCCCTGCAGGAATTAAACCTTGATTTGAGGCGTTGAATCTGACCTAATTCCTTCACTTTGCACTCTTTGCCTTCCACTACATACCCCACCTCCTCTATATCCCACTTTATCTCTTTCTCTCGCTCCTTATTTAACCCTATAATCTGTAACCTCACGGATCTGCTGCTGTCATTTTTCTTCTCATTTAGGAAAGGTGTAATTGCATGTGCTGTGGGCTATTTCTGTGGACAGCAGAACATGAATGGGACCACCTCAGAGATATGGACAAATAAACGAGGAGAGGAAAACCCCTCGCTCACCATCTGTGTCAGAAGACTTGCTGGTCCCATACTGGCAGAGAACTCTGTTATCATTAATTTCGCTAACTTGGCAACAGACATTCCCCTCATCTCCAGTCCAGGTGTTCTGAGCTCCACAATTCTGTCTGGATTTGGACCGGTCTCATTCAGCCCAAGATTGGAGTGCCTGCGCTTGCCCTGGGCTTCAATAAAACGTTAAATTGACAGTGACTCACACCTCGTGTGGCTCTAATGTCATCTGAACCGTCAGACATGCCCCTCTAGACCTGTAGACCTTTCTGTAAGAGTATCGACCCTGCATTAGAGCGTGTCCTCTCTGAGGGACGTTTTCATTTTGCCACTTCTGTCACCTAAAAGCCTATCAATTGAAGCTTGAAATTTTGTATTACAGGTATTATTACTTGTTCCCAACTCTTGTTTAGTTCAAGGTTTGTGGAACTAAAATTTAGCAAGAAGTTGAATGTTGGTCTTCAGAAACTTGTTTTTTAGTGCTAAAGCAAACATTACAAACTGTAACTTTCAATGTTGCAACTTGCAAAGTTGCACAGACATGAATGCCACCTCAAAATATGAGGTTTGGGATCTTTTATTGGATATTTTGATGTGAGCCAATTAGTAGCCATCTAGTACTTAGAAACACTCTAGAAAATACCCTGGCAACAACTCAAAACATCTTACGCTCTTAAAAATAAACTTTCTTTATTGGCTTCTATGGTTCCATAAAGAACCTTTGACATCCATAAAACCTTTCCATTGCGCCAGAGGTTCATTATAATGGAGAAAGGTTCTTCAGATTATTAAAAAGTGTTTCTTTTAAGAACTGTTGACTAAAACCCAAAACAGTTCTTCCATGTTGAGGCAAACCACAACATCCTAAAATCTTGGTGGTGACTTTTGCACACCAAACTACTCTAAAAATCTGGTTTTAGTATGTATTATTAAAACATTGGTTTAGAAGCCACAAATCAGAAGCCGAGACCAGAACTATCTGTTTTATAATTCTGGTATAATCTCTAAGACCCAGTGTGACTATGTATCTCTCACTCTCCTCCATGAGCCTACACAACTTTAAATAACTTACTTTTTACATAACCTGACTGTTTCTTAATGTTGGTTATTTTAAGCCTGCTGACATAACAGCCTTTTTTAGCTCTTGGTCTGAAGACAGTCATCTACACTTTTATAATGTGATCTGAAAGACCACTCTGCCTTCTGTTTCTCTTATCTATCCTTTCTTTCTTTCTTTCTTTCTTTCTCAGCATCATTCTTCATGTGTGTGACTGTTTCATTAAGGGTGTTTACAAAGCAATCTCTCTCTGCCTTCCAGATTATGCCTGGCCATTGCCCAGCGCTCTTTGTCCTATTTGGATATATCTGGATGTACTTTTCTCCACTGCTTCCATCATGCACCTGTGTGCCATTTCCCTCGACCGCTACGTGGCCATACGCAATCCAATCGAGCATAGTCGGTTCAACTCCCGCACCAAGGCCATGCTGAAGATCGCTGCAGTTTGGACCATTTCAATAGGTCAGAGAAACACTGATGTGATGAAATTGAATAAAATGCATTATTTCTTACAACAACGTTTAAAAAATGGCTTGAACTGTGCATCAATCCCAAATGCCATAAAAACCTGCAGAACAAAGGACAAACACACAATTATTTTTCAATGTCAGTGGAGGTCTTTAGATTGAACAGTTGTACCATTTGTACCTACTAAAGTCAATGTCAGTCCACTGCAATCCTGTTGAATCTATAACTGGAATGTGTTTGTATCTCACAGGACCCCTCGGAATGGCAGATTGTGTTGTGAGGTTTTCTCAAGGCTCCAGCTGGGTCTAAGAGGCCCCTCAGATCAGCAACAATGATAATGATTTGAAATGACATTTTATAAACAAACACCAGTTTTGGTGATTGTGGTGATTTTCTCCGTCACCCATAGCGGTGCCTCGAAATTTAGAGAAGCTTGGATTAATTGAATGTTTGTGATTTGTCTGGTAATCAGATTCTTCTAGTGAAGATCACCACCTACTGTTCAATAAAGTAAACCACAGTCTATCATGCTAAAGGATTGGCATTCTACTGCATTAGCGCCATCTAGAGTCCGACTTGTGACACATAATGTAGAGTGACCATGACTGATCTGTTACAACAACAGAGAGTTGTCTGCATTGATATTACTGGTAGTTGTGGTTAAGTATAGAAAGACCCTCTAGCTTCTGTTCCTCTCACTAAACTTTCCAGAAAAGATAAACTCTTCTCACCCTGCTTTTTATATGCAAGCCTACACACACTCTCGGAGATGATGTCTCTCCTCACCCACACAGGCTTTCCTTTCCTTTTTATTGTTGAGTGTGCTTTTATTTTTCTATTTTCAGTGTTCATTTACATTTTGGTGTATGTTTTAGTAACTTTATGTGCTTTTGTCTTTTTTTTTCATAATAATGAAATATCACTGTTCTGTGTATCCCCCTATTATGTCTCTCTTTGTCTCCTATTCATCTCTGTTCTCCACAGAGGCTTCTTGTCTCATTTGCTAATATTAGTTAGGCTTTGTAACGTCAGTGCAGATGACAGAGGGTTCATCTAACATCTAACCTATCTCCCTTTTGAACGTGAGCCCAATGTTTATTTGATTCTTATCTGGATCCAAAACAGCATTAAGGCTCTATCTGCCTTGACAGTCTGATTCATCTGCTCTAATTAAATAAAAGATCCTCTCTCTCGACCATCAGGAATACTGATCTAGCTGGATAAGAGAGGATTTGTCTTGAGGATAGATCCCTGAGTGTGATTTGCTGAAGCGGTTGGTCTTTTGTCTGACTGTTTCTTTGATGTTTGTTTACGTATATTTGTTTAATATTCTCTTACGTCTTTCAACCACAGGTATCTCAATGCCTATCCCAGTGATCGGACTGCATAACAGAGAAAAGGTCTTGAAAAACGGCAACTGTGCTCTGAATGAGGAACACTTCATTCTGGTTGGATCTTTTGTTGCCTTCTTCATTCCTCTGGTCATCATGGTGGTCACGTATTGTCTCACCGTCCAAGCGCTTCAGCGTCAGGCCACAGTCTTCCTCTACGAGGGCAAAGCCTCTTCTCAACAGCCTTTACAACCTCCAGCTCCACCTACTTCCCAGTTGGCCCCGCCGCCGGCATCCCGTCGCAGCAGTATGAACTGTCTACGGATCAGCAACAGCGATGGAAACATGCTCGGTCTGACCGTGCCCCTGGACACCATCTCAATAATCCCAAGTTCAGAAGCCCCATCTCAAATGAGTTCACCCGCTGGACGGGACCCGGCCGGAACCCATGGGCGGCGAGGCATGATGCAGGCCATCAAGAACGAGCGGCGAGCATCCAAAGTGTTGGGTGTAGTGTTTTTCCTCTTCCTCATCATGTGGTGTCCCTTTTTCATCACTAACGTTCTGTACGTCCTCTGCCATAAAGCTTGTAATGAGCCTGTGCTAACAGAACTGCTCAATGTTTTCGTTTGGGTGGGCTACATCTCATCAGGGGTCAATCCTTTAGTGTATACTTTGTTTAACAAGACCTACCGAAGGGCATTTTCAAGTTACATGCACTGCCAGTATAGACGGGTGGGGCTTAAACCCATCGCTATAAACGCTCCTTGTCCGTCCCATGCAGTAGTCACACCCATCCTGATCTGCGAAAAAGTTTCCATTGACCGGAACAGTAACTGCCGCAATGGGGATGGCAATGGAATCCGAAATCTGGAGCCCCACGACATGGACCCTGACCCCGGACTAGAGCTGAAACCGGGAATATCAGAGCTGTCTATCAGCAGTGGTCATAGCCACACAGAACACACCAGCAGTGTCTGAAAACTAGCTTTTAGTACGACGTGGAAAACAGGACTGAGCTACACATGATGTTTGGGAGACGTCGGCTGTCTGCGCAACCTCTGCTGTATCACATGTATGCTGGGTTAGCTACAGAAACAATAATCTGACCACGGTCAGAAAAGGGAGAGGGAATGTAACGTGAGTGTGTGTGTTTGTGTTCAGATTTTTGAATGCCATTAAGTCCTGCATGAGCACCTAGTCTCTTACTAAAGCAGCATTGGACATACGAGACTGCAGTTCACGCAAATATTCGACAGATAGAGTCATAGCATCCTCTTGTGGTCAGATGAATATTTACAAAAAGTGTGAAGCCAAAAAAAGAGTTACTGTGTCATCCAAGCTAGTTGCATTACAATATGGATGAAGCTATGCTGTCTAAATACACTTCCAAGTCAGATCATTGTTTGTGTAACTTGTAAACATCTCCAATATGATACGATGAATCCTTTGAGTTAGAGGTTGTATCTTGTTAGCTGGTCTATGACTGCAAATCTCCAGTTTTATTCAGACCACTTCCTACAGTGACCTAGAAAACTGAACCAAACAGAACAACGGGGTGAAGGTCATAATAAACATAAACCTTATGCTAAGACATAACAAATGCGGTTTGAGTTTTAGTCCAGTCCAAACTGCTTCTCAATGATTTTTTTCAACAGGTATTGAAGGAAATAACCTCTAGCTCTGGGGAACATGCTCTCCTGTGAATGTAAGGTTAGTTGATTGCTGCATCATCAGGTGATCATGACAGAGTGAGAGAAGAAGCTAAATTGCACAACAGACAAGAGTACTAAAACCGTTTACTTTATATGGACGGACTGTCCATGGCAACAAATGTTGGTCTGCAAGACCAAAAATGTTAATTTGAGGATGTCTAGCAACCTATAATGTATAAAGCTGTAAATTCTTGCTGTTTTTCTGTGTAGAACTTTAGAATCTCTCCTGTATCACCTTCCCTTGTTTAAACTCCCATTTTTATACCATAGCCTGTGAATGTTTTACCAAATCTCTTTTTTTGTTTGTTTGTTTAAAAAAACCATCACCCTCATAATGGTATCATTTTGTGAAGCTGCTATTTATTTAATAAAAGACAATTATCATTCTGCAGTAAACCTCTCTGTGTTTGTAAAGTTTTGCAAAGTGAAGCATGTCCTGAAGAGTTTGGGTACATCTACCTGTAATGGAATAAAATTGCTTCCAGGACCATGGACAGCACCAAATGTGTCAGTGGGCGGGAAATCTTGACATTATATTTTCAACTTTTCTTCAAAACATTTTTTCAGACAAAACAATTTCTTAATGCCACCTGTTAAACACAATCATTTATTTTAAAACGGTTCTGTGGGAATTACATCTATTTTGCCATCTGTTCAGGTATTTTACCTCAGACTTGAAAAAAAATTGAAAAAATAAAATTTTAAGTATTATGGTATAGCATGAAATTAATGTCAGCTGATTATATAATGTTAATATACTATCCTCTTTTAAAAACTTAAGAAAAAAATACAATAAAAAATAGTGGTGTTAACTGATACTAAAATAGACCACATGATGACTTAAAGTTAATAAAAACTGTACTTACATCAGATGTGTTTATATATTAATTTACATATTTTTTTTTTAGTGTTTACTTGTAAAAACATTTAACAAATTTAATAAAAGATTTATAGACCTATGTGTTGTCTTGTAGAATAAAAAGATATATATTCAACGTATTACGGTAAGGTACCTTTAACCAAGTGACGTTTTTAAATCAGAATGTTACATTACTGTTAAAATGTAACATTTTTAAAGGTACATAGTGCATTTTTTTGTTTTATGTATGTATCACCATCAACGATGCTGCCATCTACTGATGAAATACTAATGTAAGCACTAGGAAGCAAATCGTGCATAATATGAGCTCTAATTTTCAAAACTTGAATTTAGACAGTCTATTCCTAGCATCTGCGCAGTAAGGAAATTTCTTTACTTCGCTTGTTTTGTGCTTACATTGGCGTAACGCTGGCATTTATCAGACGACAGCGCTTACTGAAACTACGCAATACAACTTTACTGGACCGACTTCAATCACTTTTTTGTGAAGATTTCAGAGGTAAAGTACTGATTATTTCTTCCTCTTCTCCTACAGTCTGTCCTTATTTTGGTGGGAGGTGGTCAAGGCTTCGGTCTGCGCATGCGCGCAGAGCAGCGTTTGTCGCGCTCAACCAGAAGACTCGACGCTGTCAAGGAAACGCGCACGCTGGGCGCATCGTTCTGAGATTTACAAACAAATGAACCTGCCTCTCGCACCGTTATCCACCTCAGTCTTTGTAGAAAATTGCAGTTAAGCGATGCATGCGATGTAACAATACAGAGGGAGAGCAAAATACGGACCGAAATCAGAGACACGCCGCGCCAGCGCTTGATATATACAGGTAAACAGGCTTTTAATCGGTTTTGCATCTCTCATGGGCTTGGACAAAGCTGAGCTGCTAACGCTAACGTCTAGCGCAAGTGCTCTGTTTTGATCACATGAAAAGGCTGTGGTGTGCTGTGCTGTGTGTGCTACGGTTGTGAGGAGGATTAATGTTGTACCGTGAAAATACGAGGTGTGCGTTATTTCATTTGTGGTACAAACAAATAAAATGTCGAGTCAGTTGAGGCTAGTAACTTTATTATTTTTTTTATGTTTACATAATTTACCAATCGTCTGTCTAGTATGCCTGAATGGCTTGTTGTCTCCGGAATTCCATGTGGCTGATTCCATGTGGATATTCCTTGCGTTAAGTCACCAAAACAAAAATTTGATGATAATAATAAACATAACCATAATGGGTCATAATGGTGTTTTTTTTTCTGAAAGTCTGTCCACCTTTTTCAATATTTATTCTCTCAGTTTTGAGATCTCAATTACCTGCCTTTGAGTTAATATATGTGGTGAACCCTGTGCTCTGAGCTCTTTAACATTTGTATTAACTATATGTCAAGTACATTTCTTATGAGCCTCAATATTTGGTTGGCGTTACTTCTACATAAAAATATTAATAATTATTTTAACTGTAATTTACGTTTTAATACTATTATGTAGGTTTTAAAATGATGTACGTTTTACATAGGCTACATGCCCACGCATCTCCAGGGCCCAAAAATACGCCTCAGACTTCAGAGGGTTAATGTCAAGTTTATCATGTTAGCCAGAGTAAATTATTGGTGTCCAGCGTGCTTACCAACTTTGAAATGTCACCTTTGATTATGATGCTGTCAGCGTTTTGATGCCCCTGACCACGAGCCGGAATGGATCTGTTTACTTGAACTTCCGCATTAATGTCAATTCTGTATTCTGTATTCTGGTGTTCTGAATGAACATGTTCTTGTTAGGTATTTAGTGTCCAAGTCAAGTGTCTTGTAATTTTTTTCTCTCAAAAAGTCACATTCTCCTAAAAATAAAAACCACTTAACAACTTTTATTCTGAACGTCTTTTTCGTTTTCTGAATGCCTTTTCTTTTTAGATGTTTTTGTTCAAAGCAAATAACAGACTTTTAATTGAAACTGTCTAAAAATATTTCTACTTTATTTACATTTGTGCATTTAGCAGACACTTTTATCCAAAGCAACTTGCATTGCGTTCAAGTTGCAGTTTTACATTTTAGCAGGTCTTGCTTTCCCTGGGAATCGAACCCTCTGACCTTGCCGTTGCTAGCGCCATGCTCTACTATTTGAGCTACATGAAAGCTAATACTTAAGCCTTATACCTAAAGGAGTTGTTTTGTTGTTGTTTTTGTTATTTATATGTGCTTGTAACTTGTAAACTGACCTTTAATTTGTAGAAAGGTTATATAGTAAAGTACTTACAAAATTATAAAATAATAATTAGTATAGTAGTAGTAAAGACTATTCCAAGAGAGTCCAAGTCAAGTCTTAAGTCAGTTGGTTACTAGTCTAGTTAGGTAACAAGTCGGTTTATTTGTGAGAGATGTTGAGAAATTGAGTGGTGTTGTGTAGTGACATTCTTGCACTCTCTTAGAGTGTGTAAATGATGACAGATGTTTCATTTTTTGGGTGACCTATGTCTTTAAATACCCCCAATTTTTTTTTAGAATTTACTGTATGAAGTTCTATTGTTGTCATGTTGTTTACTTGTTAACCCAGCGGTGTGTTGAATGTGGAGGCTCCACCGCATATTGTGCTTTTCTCTTTTCTACTATGAGTTTTCCAGAGCTGTATCAGTAATTGTATATTTTCAGAGCTGGGCCCCTCACTGCCTTGACCTGTGTTAGCTGGTTAAGCAACACTTGGGCAATAACAGTACACCCTTAGGTTTTTCTCCTGGAGGTCACTTGAAAACAGTATGGAATCTCAGTAGAGGTCAGAAATTTCTGCTTAAGCCAACATTTTGTTTTTCTTACCTGAAAGTCAGTTTAGCATATTATCTGTTGCCATACAGCAGGCCACCTCTCCCCTCGGTTGTGTTTGTGTGCAAATGAAAGCAATGGCTCTATAGAAGTGCTGTTTGCTGCTATTTTGCCTATGCCTTTTGTTACCCGCCACCAAAAAAAGAAAATGCAAGCATGGCCTGTCTATTGAGCCCATCGAAAAGGCCTTTCCAGGACACAGTACATATCAGGATATGAGACAGCTGGACTAAAAACCAGTGTCTATCATTTTCTCCTATTCATTCATTTTAGTTGTCAACAGCTATGAGTAGGTGCTTCATTGAGTCGTTCAGTTCTGGTTCTGTGAACAAACCCAAAACACAGCTAAATACACAGCCTGTTTTACTAGCATGCTTACTCAGCAATATTGAGCAGCAGTAGGGCATGATCGATGATGTGGTGTTGTTGCAGTTACTTTGCATGGGTGTCACGTTGGTCATCATCGATGTTGTGAATCAATCCACTGCTGTACCATGTCATCAGTCTCAGCCCAGCGTGTCAGGATGGTGCCAGAGACCTTGTGAGTTCATAGAGTTCATATGAAATCCGTTTAACGGGTTCTCTGTCAGTATTTATGACCAAAATAAAATGACTAAAGTTAAATTTAAGACTAGGAAAAGTGTCAGTCAGCATGGGAAGGTCTGTTTTTCTGTAATCTCTGGTATTGTGATAATGAGTCTGGATGGTTGATTACTTTTCCAACATCAAAATACTTTTGACAACACCCAGTTTAAAAAAATTACTGTCAGCATGCTAAAACACCACTTTTGTAACAAATTTGCGGTCTTTATCAATACATGTCAAGACAGTTATTATCTAATTTCATGTTGCCTGCTGTGAACAATGTTTTTATCTTATTCCATAGTTCTTTCTATATCTTTTTTTTGTGAGGACTAAGATACATGTTTTGTGCAGTGACCTTGAACTAATCTAATTATACAGGATTCCTGGGACCTAGTCATTTAGACAACCCACTAACTAGATCATTTAGAAAATGTTTAGTTTTGCATATCCCTTATTTGTGCTCGGATTCCTTAAAGTCTGTGTAATGGAAGATGGAACAGATCTTTTCTTCCGTATTGTCACGTACATCTGAGTAAAATGGATTCTAGAGAAAAAAAAATTGTAGAGCGGGACTTGCTTCTATCTGTTTGTCGATTAGACTGAGGCAGATCTAAATGTGAGCTTGCAGTTGATTGTAAGAATGGGGCAGGGTTTAAGTGGACTAAATGTTTGGAGAAGTCTGACATGCATTATCCCTAGGGAAAAGTCTTTCGCTTCACCTGAAGGCGGAGTTATGATATTGTAATTAAAAATTACAAACTCAAAAAAAAAAGTTAAAAAATGCAATGAAAAATGCATGAATGTACTGTTCACAACAAGATCAATAACATGCATTTAGAAAATAGATGAAATTTTTTTGTTTGAGAACCAAACTGAAGTAATAATTCATTTAGGTCTTCTCTGGGCTGAAGTTTTCATCCATCTCTATTCAGCCCACAGCAATATTTCACTCTCCAGTTAATCCACTGCCGTCTCTCCAAACACCCCAGTTTCTTTCTCCTGTTAGTCTGCCCCATTTACACAGTTGAAGGACCCATCCATATCCTAAAAAAGCGATATGGAACTCCAGATACAAAGCAGGTCTCAGATCAGAGCAGACCTCAAAGCACTCGCTCCAGGGAGTGACCCCCTTTGCTCCAGGCCTTATCCAGCCAGGGGTTCGTGCACTGGGGCACGGGGACTCCAGGTCACATGGTCGCCTAGCTGATTTGTCCCGATTGTGCTGAATGCAGCACATTTAATTGTGTGTGACGGAGTGAGAAGAGTTCATTGGAGAGAGACAGAAAGAGTGTTACTAACCCTCAAGCCCATCCCAGTTTAACAACTATACTCTCATTTAATGCCCGAGTTTGGGCTTTTTCTTAAACCCGAGGGACCCATGTCAAACAAGTTTTATCATGTCACATTAAAGCTGTATCATTCATGACAAGAGAGAATCTTTTTGGTTTGAAAAAGGCATATCTGATGCATTCAAAATCAGATCCGCAAGAGCTGGTCCACATGATGAGGGCAGAACTTTTGATTCATTTATACTGAGGGTCTTTATTCTGTTTAAAATTAGAGTAAAACAATTAAAATATTTGTTAATTGAAATAAAGCTGAAATAAAATATAAATACTAGAAGAAAAGGTTAAACTAAATGAAAATTAGAAATGTTGCCAATGCAACTAACTGAAATAGGTTTAGTAGCATTACTAACTGGAAATAAATAAACTAAAACAGAAATAAAAATAAATTAAACCTAAATAACAAAATAATAAACAGTAGTAAAAAAAAATAAAAGCACATAGAAATTACTTAAACTAAAATTAAAATGAAAACTGAAAAAATAGAATAACAAACAAAATACTAAAACTGTAATAGTACATAAATTAGGGATGCACGATATTATCAGACTGGTATCGGAATCGGCCGATAATGGCGTTAAATGTAAATATCGGCATCGGCCTGATATGAAAAATTATGCTGATATGTCTTGCCGATAAGAGTAATGGGTTAACTCACATGTGCTCAGGGTGTGCTAGTGATTAGATCATGTCAGCAGTGTGGCTCATTCTTGAAGCAAAGTTTTGTCTGAATGAGATTAGATTGACTGTTTTGGATGGCTGCATTTAATCTGTGAAAGCACCTACAGAATGATGCGTTCGGTGTGTGATAGAGTAAACAGTAATAGCACGTGCAGCGGCAGCCTCCCCCGGGTCCTAATGCCCGTTCGGTAAGGAGTTTTAATCTGTAGGGGGCGCTGTTGGCCTACTTCTAATTAAATTACAAGTAAAATAACCTACACAAATAACATTTAGACTCTGTTTCTGATTAAATAAAGCAGTAATTGATGTCATAAAATAATGAGTATGTTTTGATTTAATGGTCAGAAGCTATAGCTTACATGAAAAAAAAAATCACAAACATGACACGTAAAATAAATAATTTTATATATACTAATTTATTCATTAATGTGTAATATGTTTTATTTTTTAAACAAATCATGAGCTCTAAAAGATTTTCAGAATTTTTACAACTCTTTTGTTTTAGGCCATGTATAAATGTTAAATCTTAAAATAAAATGTTAGGGTTAACACTGCATCTTTCTGGGGGAAAAATGCAGCGATTGATATAGTTTATTTATCGTTATTTTCAAAGCTTCAACGTACTGTTAAAAACCTTCATTATTTTTTATTGTTATAAGAAACACCTTAGTGGTGCAGCTTGGACACATCCTCAGTGATGAACCCAGGGTCACAGGGTGTTTCGGGTCTCAGATCATCAGACACCCTCACCTGGCGGCCAGGGGATGATCAGACCCGACTTGTGTCCAAGCAGCGCACTAAGCCATACGTCGCCCCTTTTAATCCACAGCCACCTAGAGGCTTTCTCCGCTGCCTCGCAGATGTTTCTGGTGGCTTTCCTTTCTTGAGCACCTCTAATTCCAAGTAGCCTGAGTGATCGGTGCAGGCTCTGTCCTGGGAATCCTCTGCAGCCAACCTCAATTGGCTCACAGCGGGCCCTCCACCCCTTCCGCCTGCAGTCCTCCACCAGTTCCAGATACTTCGCCTTTTTCCGCTCAAAAGCTTCCTCAATCCTGTCTTCCCAGGGGACTGTGAGTTCCAGTAGCACCACTTGCTTTGTACTTTCTGATGTTAGGACCATATCTGGCCTGAGTGTTGTGCTGGTGATGTGGTCTGGAAACTTCAACTGCCTCCCCAGGTCCACCTTCAGCTGCCAGTCACCTGCTGTAGATAGCAGACCAGCTGGGACCTTTGGCTGTGACTGAGGCTTCTCCCCGGCCCTGACAAAAACAATGTTTGGCCTTACTAGGGGCTGGTACCTGCTTTGCTGGATTCCGGCACAGATGGTGTCAGCTACTGCCTTCAGCACCTGGTCATGGCGCCATCGGTACCTCCCCTCTCCCAGTGCTTTCGGGCAGCAGCTCAAGATGTGCTCCAGCGACCCTCTTGCAGGGCACAGAGGACAGGATGGTGCTTCCGCTAGCCCCCAGCAATGCAGATTGGCTGGGCTCGGTAGGACGTCATACACTGACTGGATCAGAAACTTGAGTCTTGCTGGCTCTGACCTCCAAAGTTCTGACCAGGTGATTTTCCGAGTCAGAGCATGTTCCCAATTGGTCCAAGCTCCCTGCTGACGCATAGCCACCATTTTACTGCGCCGCTCCTCTTCCACCTCTGCTCGGACCTCGCCCTGAATCATCTGCCGTCTATCCCTCCCCTGCGCTCTATCATAGCGCGGCGTTTTATGACAGCCGAGTCCTGCTCGCCCAACCGCCACAGACCCTACTAGCACACCATGCCGCAACCTTGCCTCTGACAGCTGGACTGCCTCCTGCGCCCTCCACTTCCTTCCAGTCCTGACCTCTATGCCTGCAGATGAGACTCTGGTGTCGGATGAGTCTCTGTACAGTAACACCTCCCTGGCTCTTATTACTTTAAATTCCTCTGTAAGGCCTGAGAACGGGAGCTGGAGCTTATTGGTGTGCCCATACAGGGCAATACAGCTCAGGCTCTTCGGCAGGCCCAACCACCTGCGCAGGAACTGGCTAATGTTTCTCTCCAGGGTCTCCACAGTTGTTATTGGGACCTGGTACATCCCAGGTAATGCAAAGCCTTGGCAGAATGCCATGCTGATATATCCAGGCTTTAAATTTCCCGGGGAGGCCTGCCCTGTCCACTGCTGCGAGCCAGGTTTTCAGCTCTGCGCACATGGCCTGGATTGCTACTGTGTCTCTCAAAGTCACGTCAAAGAGCTTCCCCAAGCTCTTCACCGGCTTCTCCGTCAATGATGGTATTTGGAGACCATTCATGTGGAAGCGGAATTTGTCCTCAACTCTCCCCTTCCTCAACACAAGGGACCGGCATTTAGCTGGCTTGAATGACATTCTCGCCCAAGATGTTAGCCTTTCCAGACCTTTAAGGAGCCAGCGGCACCCTGGCACTGATGTTGCTGTGACTGTTAGGTCATCCATAAAGGCTCTGATTGGCGGTTGGCGAGTGCCAGATCTGGAGAGAGGCCCTCTGCACTCCACTTCTGCCGCCTTGACAAGCATGGTCATCGCTAGGGCAAACAGCGTCACTGATATAGTACAACCAGTGATGATGCCTTTTTCCAGGCGGTGCCATGCTGATGTTATAGATCCAGATGTAAATCTCATACTAAAACTACTGTAATAGTCCTGTATAAGATCTGTGATCTTCTGCGGAACATGGTGCATCGTCAAGGCTTTTGTCACCAGCTTGTGGGGAATTGATCCGTAGGCATTTGCCAGATCCAACCAGATGACTGACAGATCTCCTCGGTTCTCTCTGGCCTCTCGGATCAGCTGGGTGACCACTCCCGTGTGTTCAATGCAGCCTGGGAAGCCTGGAACTCCTCCCTTCTGCACGCTAGTATCCATGTAGGAATTCCTCAGGAGGAAATCGGTCATGCGATTGGCAAGAATCTTGAAGAAGATCTTGCCCTCTACGCTAAGCAGTGAGATGGTACGGAACTGCGAGATGTCACTTGCGTTTTCCTCCTTTGGTATCCACACACCTTCGGCATGCCTCCACTGCTTGGCTACCCTCCCTCTTCGCCATACTACCCTGATGATTCTCCACAGCCTCTGCAGAAGTCTTGGGCAGTGCTTGTACACTTTGTATGGCACGCCGCTCGGCCCTGGTGCTGCACTAGTCCGTGCAGCCCTGACCGTGTTCTTGACCTCTGCCAGCGTTGGCTCTTTGGTGTTAAATTGGCTGGATGGTAGTGGTGGTGAAATTAGATCTCTGCAGGGCCCCAGGTCTTCCTCCCTCAGCCGGTCGCTGTATGTTTCAGAGAGATGGCGGTTAATATCGTCTTCTGAGCTCATGAGGGTCCCACTCCGCTTCTGCCCAAGCAGCTTCTTCGTAAACCCAAAAGGGTTAGCTATAAAGGCAGTGCGCTTGCGGGCCCTCTCTCTACCCTTCCTCACGTGCCACTAAGCCAGACATAGGGAGATGAGCTTTTTCCTAAAAATGACCCGGAGCTCAGCCAGGGCGGGCTTTTCTTCCTCGCTCGCCTTCTTAAAACGTTGTTTCAGGGACTTCAAGTCTCTCCTGAGTGCAGTGATCTTGTTCTCTCGCCTGTTGGGTCTAGCTGTGGTCTTGGCCTTTAGCTGTTTGATACCAAACCGCTCAGCACCAATGCAGATGATGAAGGTGCACATTGTTTGGAGCTGCTGGTCCACACTCCCTTTCGATGATGCTTCCAAGGCGCCATCTACATCTTCGTCGAACTGGCGCCACTCAGTCTCCTTGTGTGCCGCTGGCCACACGACCCTGCGATGTTCGGATGGATTGTTGGGTGGAGCTCGCTGAGCTTGGAGGTTCTGAACACTGTGGGTTGACTCCGGGTCCTGCTCCTCCTCCGTCTCACCAGGGGCCGTGCTTTGCACTGCCTCTGTGCGTTGTTCAGCTTGCTCCCTCCTCATACAGCCCATCTTCGTCTGATGAATCTTCAGACCTTTCAGGTTCTTGCAGCTTTTGCCACACATACAGGTTACTCTCGTTGTCGTTAATCCATTGCTCATGTTCTGCACCAGAAGGTCCGTCCGTGTGGGGTGCTCATCCTCCCCCCCTCTCGGGCACCCCTGGGGGTATCTTTCATTAGGGCTTTCTGTAGCTTAATTGGGTGCTCCCTCACGGGAGCTGCAGCTTGGGGTGCTAACCCTCGCTGCCCCGGTTGCCGTCTCTCCGAGCTGTCCACTGTCTCTCCAGCCGTCACTACACTGTTCATAGTCGTCATCCAGCCTTTCCTGGATGTCACTGGCTGTGCCAGAAAAATAGTTATAAGAAACACCTTAGTGGTGCAGCTTGGACACATCCTCAGTGATGAACCCAGGGTCACAGGGTGTTTCGGGTCTCAGATCATCAGACACCCTCACCTGAGCGACCCAGCCGGGGATGATCAGACCCCGACTTGTGTCCAAGCAGCGCACTAAGCCATACGTCGCCCCTTTTAATCCACAGCCACCTAGAGGCTTTCTCCGCTGCCTCGCAGATGTTTTATTTAATTCTAATAAATAAGTTCTTGTTAAAAACTAACCAAAATTAAAAATATTTTGCTTATAATTTCTGCACAGGATAGACTTCGTTTTGTTTCCAAACAAAAGGAAATATATCCGTATTGGCCAAAATGAGTTGAAAAATATCGGCATATCGGATATTGGCAAAAATCCAATATCGTGCATCCCTAATATAAATAGAACTAAAATCAGTGTTTGCTCTGTCTAGCTGTTTGTCTAACTATCTTGTCTGTCGAAGTGTTTGGCTTGTGCTCTTCTTTCTTTTCCGATCAAGGAACAGTCAGGAGGCATGAAAGGAAACTATGGCAACACTTCCTCTCAGTCTGCACTAATGACACTCTTGTTCTGTATTCTGAACAGCTCTGAATATGTGGGATAAGAGAAGAGAATGTAGTCATAATTCCTTCTTTTTGTTAGTTTGTTTGGTGGATTTGGTTGGGGGTTGATCAGCACGACTCTCAGAGAGCCCAAGCGTTGATCCTGACATTAAAGAGGTGAAGGGGGGGCAGAGAGGGGGATCAGGGGCTCTGGAATCTGAGCAGCACAAACAAACGTCTCCTCATCAGATCAACCGGCAACTGCAGCTCTGCTGTTTGTGCTCCTCTTGATTTGACATTTAAATCAGAATTTCCTCCTGAAAACTGTTGATGGGAAGAGAAAGGGATTTGGGGATATTTGTCAGTTTTGTGTGTATGCTCACAAAAATGCACAGATATAAGTGACATTGTTGATTTTTATACATTAATGAAATGCAATAATGATCATATAGTATACAGTACAGTCTCTTTCAAACATTTATTTGAATATATTAAAATGTGAAGTAAAATGTAAACATTTCTATAAATGTTTAGAAAAATAGAAGTAGGTATAGTCATTGCTGTCCTTATATAAATATAAATCTGCCTATGCATTATTGTTCAAAGGTTTGGGGTCAGGACTTTTTTGAAAGAAAGTAGTAGTTTTATTCAACGAGCTTGTGTTGAATTAATCAGAAGTGACAGTGAAGACATTTATAATCTTACAAACACATTCTATTTCAAATAAATGATGTTCTTTTGAACTTTATATTCATCAAAAAGCAGAGAAAAATGGCAGTTTCCACAAAAAATTTTGTTGCCAACTTTGATGATAATAAGAAATGTTTCATGAGCACCAAATCAGCATATTAGAATGATTTCTAAAGGATCATGAGACACACAAGTCTGGACTAATGGCTGCTAAAAATTCAGCTTTACCATCTCAGGAATTGATTTCATTTTAAAATATAATAGAAAACATTTATTTTAAATATTAATAATATTTCACAATGTTACTGCTTTCCTCCTTGTAACTTGTGTAGACTTATCTACTGGATGGATTGAATTAGATCAAAACCTATTCAGAGAATGAACTTCAGTGTTCGTGGCTAATGATATGATGTGTGATATTTTGCAAGCAGGCCGCAGGCACTTGGTTCACAGTGGGAGATGAGTGTTTGATAGCGTTCCATTGACTTTTAAACACATGCCTGTAGAGAGGGAGAGCTGGGCCTTTAATTCTATTATAAATGCCGTCTGTTTCACACAGAGCAGATGCTTTTGCACACATACATCGATAATAAATGACACTGACTCACATTAAAAACAACCCTTAGACCTACACATCTACAAAAGTGGGTAGTTCTGACACATAATGTCATGTAAATAGAAACTACACGCTCACAGACTCCTGCTGCTGCACTATGACTGCTCCTAATGCTCCTAATTAGATGCTGTGAATGAGTGTTTAGCATTGGTTAATGAGGTGAACCACATATGCTTAGCGCTCTTAATATTCACATCACATATTACATATTACTGCTTTACATCCCCCAACACACATTACAAAATCTCATGAATTCATGCCGCTGCTCTCCCTGGGGTCCCTGACCCCCCTCCTGCTGTCAGAGAGATTGGGAAATTCAGACATGTTTAGGTAGTCATTGAATAAGTGTGTGTGTGTGTGTGTGTGTGTTCAGATCTCTGTGCTGATGGCAGTATATATCAGAAGGAGGGATTTATGAGAGTGGGTGTGGCTCTGCTGCATTCTTGACATCTTGTTGAGATGTATAGTGGGGGATTCTCTCTGCACCATTTTTCACTTCTCTCTCGCTCTCTCTAATTCAATCCTTTCTTAGAAGCCGTTTCAGTGTTGTTTCCATGACAACAACACCAAGGCCCCTCCTGGCAAGGTGGTACACCTTTGGCTTTCTCTATCTCTCTCTCTGTCGTTCTCTCTCTCTCTCTCTCTCTCTCTCTCATTCACTGCTTTTTTTCTCTGTGTGTTTCCCATATTTCTCACCATCAAATTTTTTCAACAATTTGTGTTTAAGAGTTCAAGCTGTTTCATATAGACATCAAGTGAGCTGTTAGTATCATCGAGATACTATTAGCTATAGTTTTTAGTATTTTGAATTTGTTTTTTTTTTATTTTCTCCATTTTCATTTTTCTTTTAGTTAAAAACTTTAGTAGTTTTGTTGTGATTTTTGTGAATTTTTTTATTTTTTATTAATTGATTTATTCATTTTTATTCCTGTTGTATTTTGTTGATTTTAGTACATCAAGTTAAACTAAATGAAAATGAAAAATGTTGCTTTGGCATCTACCTGAAATAAAGAAAAGGGTTAAAAATACATTTTATTTTATTCATACATTTTAACCTTAAATGGCATGAAAAGAGCCTGTAATTTTATTTTTGAGTCGGTCATTTTATTAAGTATGAGTATTTTCAGTAACACTTTAGTATAGGGACCAATTCTCACTATTAACTAGTTGCTTATTAGCATGACTATCATTAACATATTGGCTTTTTATTAGTACTTATAAAGCACATATTCTACATCCCTAATCCTGCCTACCTAATACCAAAACTTAACAACTACCTTACTAACTATTAATACGCAGCAAATTAGAAGTTTAGGTGCTGAGGTAAAAGTCATAGTTAATGGTTTGTTAATAGCTAGAATTGGACATTAAAATAAAGTGTGACTGAATTTTCTTTCACTTTTAAACTTAACCAGGCACAACACAACAAAGCAAAAATCAATAAATGTTATTATATCTTATTGGTCCAAAAGCCACTTAAGTTAACTGTATTTTATTAATCATCAGACATATTCTGATGGAATGATTCTGATTTGCTCAGATTGTGTCAAGTTGCGCAGCAGTTTTAATGGAAATTTGTCACTTCATGCCAGGTTGGGGCATGGTGTTAGTATTGGTGTCTGTGTCTCAAATCCTAGAGATCTGCCTGCCTAGACGGCATATTTAAGAATCATAGATGTTTCCTGAGTCAGCAGCAAACAAAAACCGTCTAGCTAGGTAGCATTCCTGTAGCTCTACTGGCAGAGCAGGGCACTAGCAATGCCAAGGTCATGAGTTTGATTCTGAGGGACATACTGATAAAATGCATATCATGAATTCTCTGAAAGTCAGAGAAAAAAGTGTCTGTCGAATGCATGAATGTAAATGTGGACAGGCGGTTCACAGGGTTTTGAGAGAGTCTGATGTGTCCTTTCATTCTCCCCAAAAACACAGACAGATATTCTCTCTCTCTCTCTCTCTCTCCCCATTAACCCGTCCTTTTATTACTTGCACTTCACACAGTCCAGCCGAGTGCTCGAGGGAGTGAGGATTACAGCCCTGCGCCTCTACAGTCTCACTCAGCTCTGCTGCTTTATTCATGAGCAGACGGAGAGATTCAGAGAAGACAGATTGAAAGAGAGTGTGAATGTTTTAGTGCAAAGTGATCTGCTATTGAACTGCTGTGTAATTGTTATGATGGTGTGTGTATGTGTGCTAGCAGCACTTGATGAAAATCAAGAAAAAATATTCCATCATATGAACATTGACACATAATTTAAATACTGTCCATTACTGAGAGATAAAATATATACCCCCAGTTTCACAGACAAAGCTTAAGCCTAGTCCTAGACTAAAATGTAAATCTGAGCTGTTTCAACTGAAAGAAACTTGCACTGACTGATCTTAAAACATGTCAGTGCCTTTGTTTTGTCTTAAGATGCACACCAGTAATGTTTTTTTTCTAAGGCATGTTTATAAAATTTACTTATATGTCCTAATTGAACTATGGCCTAATCCTGGTTTAGGTTAAGCCCTGTCTATGAAACCGGGCCTTAGGGTCTGGTCTATTGTGTTTCCCTAATTTAAAAACCTTCCCACAGTAAAAGATGCTAATAGTAGTTAGAAGTGAAGAATTGGGGAGAAAAGGTTTTAAAGTGTCCCTGTGAAAAAAGACAAGAGACAAGAGATTTCAATTGTATTTCATGTATTTCATGGAATAATTCACATGGTGTTGTTCATTGAATTGGACAGATGTGGCAAGCAATGTGAGAGCAGAATTAAATGGAAAAAAAAAAAAAAAAACCTCGTTAAAAATTGTTTTTTAATATGTTTGTGAAAACCATGATTTCACATTTTGACCATGATGGCTTTTTTTAGGATTGTTTGATGAATAGAACAGTAAAAAGAACAGCATTTGTTTTATATAGAAATTTTTGTAACATTTAAAATGTCTTTACTGTCACTGACAGGTGAAAGCAGGAACTCACACACACGTTTGCTGTCCCAACGGGCTATGACAGCGCTCTTTTCATGTCTCATTAGCAGCATGCTCGTCCGCTTTAGTTGCCAGGCAATGTTGTCTGTGTGCCCAGGTCACTGAACCATTGCGCCTGCATCAGTGTGTGTGATGCCAGTGACTGTCTTTATTAGCGTTTGTCAGTGGTCATTGGTGGTCTATAAACAGGAGCAAACCACAGTAGGTCCTTTTTCAGAAACAGGGGCCTACTTATGTCAGACATCTGTATTAAATAGCGGCGGATGATTAATCAGCACAAAATGCTTAAGGTGTGCTGGTTCAACCAAAAAGACAATGTAATCATATTAGGTTGTGAGATTTGATGTTATGGAGCTGATTTCAAATTTCATACTAACGCTTTTTACCTTTACACTGGCTTTTGTACACTCAGTTAGCAAAGACTAAAAACAGGGCTGAACTGTAAGGAAGTCCCTGGCCTGTGTGGTAGAGTTTTGGGTCAATTGATTATAGACCTTTTTCTGAACACGGAAGTCTCGGCCGACTGGAACGGTGCTTTACATTTCCGGTCTCTGGTTTCTAGTCACATTTACATATTTTCCAAGCCGATAATATAACGTGAAACCTATGAAAATGGTTTTAAAAAGCACATGGCGCCATAGTTTCATCACCTTACAGTGTTGCAGTTAACGTCTTTTTGCAGTAAAGGACCTGTCATAGTTTAATGAGTGGAAAGATGACATGAGGCGACATGAGGTTAGCTGCATTGAAAACAGATGAGCGCACAAGTGCATATAGCTCCCGATCGGGGTGAAGTTCATGGGATTTTGTCCACAGAATGATAAGAGCACACATCATTTTAACATATTATTTTATTATTTCACACTCGGTATTTTAACTTAAGTGCTGCAAGCCATGCATACAGCGCCGGACATGGACAGATTTTCTGGTACGCAAAATAAGTACTTTAAAGGAATTCCTTAGCTTATTACCGTTACTGTGGCAGCCAACAACAGCACAGCTTAACCCTCCTTACATTTTTATATTTAGTTATACTGAAAAAGTTTAAATTCAGTCAATCTTTTTTCCCCTGTTTTAACATGGATTTCTATGGAGACCGGAACACGAGAGCACCCAAACGGAAGTTAGAATCCACCATGGCGCCGCTCATCGGTTACTCAGGAAAAAGGTCTATACGGTTACTTGCCCTGTTGGGCCAGTGCTGCTTTGTCACCTTACGTGAAATCAGATGTGTTGCAAACCTAAAAATTTGGTTTTATGTGACATATTGAACATTGTTATCTAGATGACTAACATTAGTTTTGGTTAAATGACTTTTGGAATCTTGAGAGCATCAAGCAAATCACATTTTGCAACGCATGCCATTGTTTTTGTTTGTTATTTTAGTGTGTGTATGAATTCTAAGCTTTCATGGAGTTAAAATTTTATTGTATATTATTGATATTATTAAAGTAGGCACACCACAGCTCCAGAGATAATTAAAAACTTCTCTATGTTCTCACCACAGGTGACGTTTCGAGCTTAAAACGTCTGATGAAGAGCGTTTTAAGCTCGAAACGTCACCTATGGTGAGAACATAATTAAAAACTTCTCTATCTCTGGAGCTGTGGTGTGCCTACTTTGATGCTTTTGTTCCTATTCCTGTGTGGTGGAGCACCCACATTGAGCTTTTTTGACCTAACTGATGTGCGCTCTTGGACTGTTTTTTATATTGTTGATATTATTGAAATTAAAGTGAAAAATGTAGTTTATATTGTAAGTGAATCAAGAAAATTATCATATACATTTTAAAAGATTAAGTCTAAATAAAATATATCCTGAACATAAAAACATAATTTAAAAATGTGTAAAAAAATAAATAATATATATATATATATATATATATATATATATATATATATATATATATATAATTTATTTTTTTATTTTTTTATTTTTTATTTTTTTCACAATTTTTAACAATTAAAAACCCAATAAATTTATAGTAAAATTTAAATTTTAAGTCAGTTCAGGAAATTCTAATATACTTTTACAAATGATGACACATTTTAAAAACTAAATTTTTCTCGTAACTATATGTGTATTCTCAGTTTAAAGGGATAGTTCACCCAAAAATGAAAATTAGCCCATGTTTTACTCACCCTCAAAGCATCCAAGGTGTATATGACTTTCTTCTTTCAGACGCGTATGTCCTACATCATCCGCCAGAACGGCTTGCACGTATGACAGTCAGCAGAAGTGAGAAAAAAGTATTTATAACATTTTAAATATGGATATTTTTCTTACAAAAGTGCATCAATTCGCTACAGTAGGCCTTTATTCACCCCCCGGAGCCAAGTGAGGCACGTTTTATTATGGATGTGTGCACTTTATTTGACTGTTTGGACTGTTGAACAGAAACACCTGCTTACTCCCATTCTAACGCTTGGAAGAGCAAAGATCATTTTTAATATAACTCGGATTGTATTTGTCTGAAAGAAGAAAGTCATATATACCTTGGATGCTTTGAGGGTGAGTAAAACACTAATTTTCATTTTTGGGTGAACAAGCCCTTTAAATGAAAGTTTATTTTAGCTCTGGAAATATACCTCCTCATTTGGTGTTTATTTAGGTGGTTGATTTGTGTCTTAACGGGGCTCCCTGTTTCTCTCTATCAGCAGTAGTCAGTCATGCCGCTGGTGAAGAGGAGTATCGAGCCCAAGCACCTGTGTCGAGGAGCTCTGCCTGATGGAGTGCCCAGTGAACTGGAGTGTGTCACCAACAGCACCCTGGCGGCCATCATCAAACAACTGGGCAGCCTGAGTGAGTGACACCCTGCTTTTCTCTCTTTTTTAGTTGTATTGAATTATTTGTTCTTTATATAATCTTCTTTCATATGTTACCTGTTGAAATAAGTCTCATTGTGTTGTCACCCTACTGAAAGGACCAGCAGTCTAGTCACTAGGGCGGGCCAGCATAGTGGCAAAAAACATATATATATATATATATATATATATATATATATATATATATTTATATATTTGACATTATTCATCCTTTTGCCAATATTCAGTTCATAGGCTTAAAATGTTACAATTAATCTGCTTTATAGCCAAGTACTTGTATATGCAAAATATTTAATGTAAACACTATAAAAATATAGTTAATAATTTGGCCATAATTAGATTTTCCTTACTTGCTTTTATCATATTAACACAAGGAACAATTGCATTTTTAAATATGCACCAATTTAATAATTCTTTGCTTGTTTTAATATATCATTAAACCGAGACAATAATGACATAAGCAAATAATTTCTCAACCAAGGTCTTTAACTAGTTTAACTAAGGTTCAGATAGTTTTGCCAGCATGTAAACTCTCTTAATCAGAAGGCACCATTCTGGTCCACCAGCTTGACCAAGATTTGGTGATGAATAGCATCACTCTGCTAGTCCACTAGCTAGACCAACACCCATCCTAGCACGGAAATTCAGTTGATCTTTTCAGCACGCCATTCTCTCTGCCATCTGTCTTGCAGGTCGTCATGCAGAGGACATCTTTGGAGAGCTGTTTAAAGAAGCCAATAGTTTCTACATGCGCATGAATAACCTGCAAGAGAGAGTGGACCTGCTGGCTATCAAAGTCACCCAGCTGGACTCCACCGTGGAAGAGGGTAACACCAAGCGTTAAGCTTAATCTCTGCATCATCTCCAGATCTTATCAGGCTTTCAGCTGTATCAGCTAGCAGCTGGAGAGAGGCTGAGAGAGAGCGCGTTTGCCTTCGAGTGCTGTCCTCTATAATGGTCTTCTTTTAGCCTGTAGTTAGAGGGATGACCCAGCTTTCTCTGCCATGAAAGAGAGAGACATCAAACTGTATCACTTTACTCCTCCCTCTACTCCTCTCATCTCTTTCTTTTGTTCCTCTCTCTGCGGAATAGAAAAATCCTGTGCCTGGTGGCACCGTCTCTTGTCTCAATAAATGAAGCAGATAGCAGAGCACAGCACGACTCTGATGTCAGGCAATGTGTTTGATGGACATAAGAGAAGAGATTTTTATCTGTAAACACCCTGTCCGTATGCAAGATTACATGTTCTAATGATGTCCTCGTCTATTTAAAACATTCCGCCCAGCTGTGATCGATAACAGGAGAGCCGATAAAGAGGGTTTAATATGTTCTGGCTGCCTCGTGACCCCTCACTTACGGAGAAGAAACATTGACGTTTCTTTTAAAGTTTGAGCGTTCCATTATCACCTGATTCACAGTGAGCGATGACCTCTCAACCACACCCGTGCCGAGAGCAAAACCTGCTGGGAATGCACAGCGCGTGGTTTCTGGGCCGTGTGTGTGTGTTTATAGCTCTCTAATGTGTGTGTCTGTCTGACCTGATGGTGATCTGGGGTTTATGTGTGCTGCGTGTAGAATGCAGGGTTGGGACAGAGATGGGGAATGGGAGGAGGAGAAGAATGAGATGGTCTCTGAATATCGAGACATCTCACAGAGAGGAAGAGATAGAATATTGTGTGTGTGTGTTACCAGAAAGGGTGATGGGGTTTGCTGGCATTCATGGTTGTGTCTGATCCAAAAATGTCACCCCATCCCCCTCTTAACGTCCGTTCTAATTATTAATTTATAACCAGCCATCCAGACTTAAAACTGAGCTTCTTTTGCACTCACACAGACTGTGCACAAGGACAAAAGAGGTATTTAGAGATACAAAAAAAATAAATAAATAGAGGAAGAAAACTGAAATTAATAAAAATGAGGCAATGTAGTCAGTTTGTGATTTGTAGAGTGGTATATTAGAGAGCAGTGCCTCATTGGATATTAATATGTCTTAGAGCCAGGGTAATTATAGTTAACTAAAACTAAAAAAGTAATAAACCATTACTTATAATAAAATAAATGTTAGCTAAAATAAAGTATTTTAAAAATCAAACTTTTTTTTAAGTACTTGCCAAAACAACATTTCTCATTGTCATTAAGTTTAACAGTGTAATAAAATAACTAAAATGAGAATAAAAATAAGTAAAAACTGTATATACATATTTTTAAAAAAAAAAAAACAATAAAAATTACAAAAAAAACAAAATTGCTAAAATATTAACTTAAAACTTTAAGATTAAAATGAAAACAGAAAATCTAAAACTTAATTCAAAATATTAATAAAAACTATAATAGTATCTCGGTGATATTAAAACAACACTGCTCAGTTCAGGCATTTTTTGGATCAATAACATTTTGATTACAGGTGAATCTGACAGGAATCACTTCTGAATGAAAAAGAACCATTTTAATAGTTAAGGCAAAGATTAGGTGTAAGATTATATGAGTGAGCTGCATCATAGCTGTTTTTGACAGGCTGTCTGTTGGTATTTGAACAAATAGACAAGGAAAGGGCTTTTCTTTTCCATTACAGCAGCATTGCATTGCTGCTCATAGTACATATTTTGAAAAGCAAACCACCTTGTTTTATAAGTTGTCCCAGGTTTGACCTCATATACCCCATTCCTGCTGTCAGATCAGCCAGTATGCTCAGTCTTAAATTATTAATGTTCAATAAAGCAGTACAGTGGTCCCTGAGGCACAGCCAGTGCTTTAATATTGTGAGTGTTCTCCTGTGGCATACATAATTAGAGGGCGATTGAGGCAGTCCATCATTCTTTACATCAAAACAAACCCCGCCCCCCTCAGTAACAGACAACCCCTACACTAATGTAGAAGAACCTAATAAATAATTTAGCACTGCTCCACAGTTAAGACATTAATTTTGACACAGTGTCATAGATCATTGCATGACTGATGTTATGGAATATCTAAACAGCTCTTTTCCACTTGTGCACTACTTTACTGTTCATTTTTATACAACTTCTTTTTAGTCATAGTTCTCTTCTTTTGATAAAATTTGTGTATATTTAAATTTAATTGTATATTAGATTTAAATATTAATTATTATATATTTGTAAGTTTGTGTGTGCGTGTGTGTATATAAACCTGTCACACACCAATTGTAACAAGCCCATTTTAAACAGCTGTCATTGGTTATCATGTCTTTTGACTGAGCGTGATGTCCCAAGTTTTAATGTGTGTGTGTGTGTGTGTGTGTTAATAAGGGGTTGAGATTAATCGCTTTTCGGCATCTCATACTTGGCTTTGATTTTTTTCAGGCAAAACATCTGAAGCCACTGCCGAAACAGCTCAGTGTACTGAAAAAAACCAAACAAACAAACATGGGATTGTGAGGCAGGAGCTCCACATGCTCTAGGGCAGGCAAAGCAATGATGTTGCTCTTAAAGGCACAGCTGATCTATCATATGTTTGTGCCATTCCTGATTAGTCCAGGGTGAGAAGCAGAGCGTGTGAAAAAGAGAATGACCATCTGCTGTCTCCTGGACAGCTACATCCTTTCTTTAACAAATACATAAGAGACTTAAGCAGGGATTTCACACAGCTTTACTTTAAGGCCTTAAACACTTTATGCTGATCAAGGGACGGTTTGTCTTAGTGAAACCACACCTTTAATCACCATATAGTAAACATTGAACTGATCTCAGATCAGTGTTATTGGGTAATGGCCGTTACCTTCATTTAAATGTATTTAGTCTTGTTTTGTTGGTTCTCCGTTGGTTAATCTAAAGTTTTGACATCTTATGCCCTTTTTCTCCTCCGCTAAATATGTTGTATTAAGAATATTTCGATCTTTGTACTAAAAAATGATAAATATGCTAATTAAGAATGGTATTTTTGCAATCTCAATAATGAAATGAATGCATAAATCTGAACTCTTCCTCTATCACCCATCTTCAGTTTCTCTGCAAGATATCAACATGAGGAAGGCCTTCAAGAGCTCCACCATTCAGGACCAACAGGTGGTTTCCAGAAACTCCATCCCTAATCCTGTACTGGAGCTGTACCACCGCGGAGACAAACCTCCCCCTCTAAATATTCTCAGCCCTTACAGGTGAGATCATCATCATCAACCTCACTTCAATCTGTGCATCATTAACTTGTGTCAAATAACATTGTACCATTTCATATTGTGCAATAGCAACAGTAGCAACATTGCGTCTTTTACTTTTCTTCTGTCACATAACATCAGCTCAGCAGGTTTTAAAATAGTTGAACTTTTCTAGCAACAAACTCATTTTAAGGCAAGTAATTATGTAGTGCAGAGGTTCTAACATTTTTTACTATGAAGGGCCAAAAATCAAACTTTATTGAAGGCTGTGGAATGAAAGTAAATGTTGCATTATATGCAACTATATTATATTTAAAATGTTCATTGTTCAATTTAAAAAAATCTAATTCACTTATATCATCTACATTTCAATGCCAAAATAAAAAAAAAAATGTTAAAATGTGCTTCAATTGCATGTTTTAGTTCCTATTTCCGCACTCCCTGGTTCATCTCTGGTGTCGTCTGACAAAATCATGAATCAGTTGCTGCATATAAAGTGCACTCTCCTAGAATATTCTCACTTTCAAGTACGCCTGAAAGCCCTATTCATTTTAGTAGCTTGATTTGTTTGGACAGTTTCTACCCCAATGCTTCAATATAGCTCTACACTGAGCAAATGCTATTGTAGCAACCGTCATATGTCTTTTTCTTTTTCTTTCTTTCTATAGAGATGATAAGAAAGATGCACTTAAGTTCTACACAGACCCCTCCTACTTCTTTAACCTCTGGAGGGAGAAAATGCTGCAAGCCACAGAGGACAAGAGAAAAGAAAAGAGGAGACAGAAGGTGTGTGTATCTACTGCATAAATGTTTTTGTATGCACTTTATGGTCCTGTTTCACACTGTCTGTTCTTTCCACAATCACATACTGCTTCAAGGATGTCAAAAACGCTGGAACTTCGGTACCAAGTGGATACCAAAATAAGTGTTGTTGTACATGGTACAGTACATGGTTAAGATTGACTTTAATCTGTCAACAAGCACATCAGACAACCTCCCTTTGCTACCATAGCACTACTGGGTCCCCTGTAAAAACTGTTTCTCAGATTGATTTCCTCTCTACAAATCAGAAGCTTATGTGTTTATATGCAAAGAAGAGAGCAGAAGGAAACCCATCAGTGGATGTGGATTTATATGTGCATGAATGAGAGCTCTAACTCCCCTAGACTTTGCCCCTTCTCTCCAGACCAGCGGCTCAGGCCAGACTCACTCAGACCAGACTAAATCCCACTCCAGGCAGGCCCATCTCAGAAGCCCCCTCCTATCCTCCGTAAGAGACCTGCATTTCTGTCAGTCAATCTATTCATCCGTCAGTCCCTCACTTTGCGCTTTCACTTTCTTTCCCTACAGTCTCTTCACTAGCTTTTCTACTGAGTGTGTGTGTGTGTGTGTGTGTCTTAATGCATTCCCTGAATTATGTAGAAAACTTTCTTCACAGCACTTTTCAGTGAAAGATGTGGACACTGCAGTCTGTGTGTGTGCGACTTTGCTCTTTTAGCTTGACAGTTTAAAACTCTTTCACCAAATGTGATTTGTGATGAAACCCTGGGCTTTCTGCAACACTAGCCTTTCTTTCTCTCTCACTCTCATTTTGTCTCTCTCTCTCTCTCTCTCTCTCTCTCACTCAGGAGCAGCAGAAGCAGGTGGAAGACCCCAGTCGTGAGGTGAAAAAGGTTCGTAAGGCTCGGAATCGTAGGCAGGAGTGGAACGTAATGGCGTATGATAAAGAGTTCCGCCCAGACGCCCGCTTCACGCCTTCTCCGTACCACGGCATGTCCTCTGAGGGCTCGCTTTCACCGGACAACAGGTTGGTGGTCTCTTTTGCTTTGACTTTTTTTCAGTGGCAATACAAGTGAGATGCAGTTCAGCATAGCTCACTACTGCCATCTGTTGACACTTTGAGCTGCCAACACTTGGACAGTCATACCAGAGCATCTAAAGCGGCACAGATTTATATTGTTTTATTTATTTGTTAGTTTGTTTTTATAATTACTTTTTTTAGATTAAACAATTAGATAATGGGGTAAAGCAGCAGTTCATATCAGAGTCTTGTCATGATCAGAGTCATTAAAAATGTAAGTTTAAAAATTGGTTAGTATTAGTTTGATTCGTTCAGTGAATCAGTTCAAACTGTCTGTTTCAGAAAATCAGCTATGATTCATTGATTTGTTTTCATCCCTGCGTGAACATGTTTCATATATTAAAATGTTTTAGATATATGTTGAAAATATGTGACTCGTGCTGGCAAAATGAGTCGGAATGCGCAGGGTCTAATTTTGAGCTACTGGCAAAAGAAGTGAAAAATGTTAGTTTTATTATTTATTATTGCGAAATATGTCTTGGCGAGATTCACACAATCATAATCTGTTATGTCTTACATGAACGTTTAGTTAATGGTTGGGGGAATATCTGATGTGTAACATTATATTTGATCCATGCATTATAGTAGGTCTTAATATAGATCTGTCTCAATGTTAATCATACATTAAAAGAAAAGATGGAATCACTCGCTGCTCTTGATGTTTATTTGCTTCTTTGTTCTTATTTTTAATAATAAAGATAAAATAAAAAACAGCTATATTGTGATTAATAATATAGTAATTATTATTAAGAAAAGGATTGGAGGAAAATATGCTACGTTGCTTGGTGATTTTGCTTTGGAATCTTTAACTTGATTTTTCTCGAAATCAGATCTGCTGCCTCTATTGAAAATAAAAAGAACTCATTTTTTGTAAATTTGCGCATTCCGACTCATTTTGCCAGCACGGGTCACATATGTACTGTAGTTGAATGGTGCTGTTCATTGTTTGAAATGGAGGAAAGAGTGTTTACATATTAGAATGAACATATTGTTTACTTATTAGAATGATTTCTGAAGGATCATGTGACACTGAAATAATGGCTGCTGAACATTCAGCTTTCCTATAATAAATTACATTTTAGAATAATTTAGAAAATGTTTATTTTAGATTGTATTTATACATCCCAATATTGCTTTTTTACTGTATATTTTATAAAATATACAGACTTTTGGCAGTCTTTGGCAGTCTTTTAACATTTATTCTGGTGCAGTGGCTCACCCTGAAGGCTTTAGAAGTCCATTGAGGGGCTAATTTTGACAATCAACAGTCAAAATTATCATTTGTTGTAATAAACAGTATGCCACACAGGTGCTTTCAATAAAGCTGAACTTTGGAATCCAAAATGCTAATTTTAAAGCACAGGAACCCATAAAGATATTTGCATTTGTCTATCTTTCTCTGTGTCTTTTCCATCATCAGGTCGGTTGCCTCAGACATGGGTGAGCACTCTTACCCAGGCAGCCCCAGTCACCCGGCTCAGCAGATGGCCGTGACCAGCGCCTACTCCGCTACCGATGGCAAAGAGCACCTCATGGCCCCCTCTCATGTCCAGACCCAGTCACTGGACCGTGGTTACCGGCCGGCCACTTCCTCCTCCGCTCCACCTGGGAGACAGACCATTGGCAGGGTTCAGACCTCCCATGGACAACCAGTCACAGACCCAGCTCTCAACGGGCCACGTCCCCTGCAGGCTAAAGACTACAGGTCTGTTATTCTTTGGCTTCTCTTAATTCAGTAAATCTCTGTAATATAAAGGGTGTAAAGCAGGGTTTTGTAATCATCTAATTTATTTACATGAAATACCCCCTAAAAATTTAAATGAACGTTCTAACCATTCAGTAAATATAATGAATAATTAATTTAATGACTGATTTTTTATATAAGATTAGAGTATAATGTTATACTTTTTTAAACTTCATTTTACTTATTTTATTCAGTTTGCTTTTGCATTTCTTTTACTGTCTCTTGAACCCTCTGCAGTTCCATCATTATCCCCTAGGGGTTGCAAAACCCTAGTCTAAATGCTCCATTTTTAGAGCCTGAGCACCAATGGTGCGAGGACCCTCTTGGAATTGCTCTGTTTATCATTTATGTATTTCTTCGGAGTCTAAATAACCTACAAAACACATATGATCATGTGTAAAATTTAGGTAGCCTCATTTCTATGGCCAAACACTCACAAGAAGACAATAGTCTCACAGACTCACAGTTTCTAGTTTTGGTAAAGTTGAGATTTTACACAATGAATCACTGACTAGTTGTCAACTACAAATTCATTTTTTGTCAGTCTGTAGCTATCACTTTTTTTTACCACTAGCTATCTGTTAACACAAACTCACTCACATAATTTTAGTATTATTTATATACTATTATAGTATTTATTAATATTTTGAATTAGCTTTCTAGATTTATTTTCGTTTTAATTTTGGTTAAAATTTTAGTAAATTTGTTACATGATTTTGTCATTTTTATAAGCTTTTTTGTTATGTGCTTTTGTAATTTTTATCTTTAATTTATTTTTATTTGTTTTAGCAATTTAGTTTTTAATTTAATTTTTAGTTTTTAAAATGTAATTTATTTTTTTATTTTTTATTTTATTTTACAATTTTCATTTTATAGTTTTTTTTTTATCAAATTTATCTTATTAATTCAGCTTTTTAAATGAGCAATAACAGTTTTTAATAGTTTGCTTTAGTTAACAATAACAATATGTCTTTTTCAAAACAAAATGGTGGAAGGGTTTGTTTTTTTTGTTTGTTTATTTTTATTTTTTTTTTTGGCATGACATGCTCAAATTTAAAACACAAAATGCCAGTGAATTTCCATCTTGTAGTGAGCTCTAGGCTCATCTCCTGAGTGCAGTTAATGTGTTTGATTAATTTCCTTTCTTTGTTTGTATTTCAGCAGTCAGCAGTCTCAGCACCGAGAGTATTTCGTACCTCCTGCTCCTCCTCCACCTCCTCCTCTCATTCCTTCTGCCCAGACTGCCTTTGACAGTCCCACTGGCCCCTCCTCTGCCCCGGCCAGTGCCATGCCATCTCTTTCCCAGACTTATAGCCCTTCTCCTCCAACCCCTGCCCTCCCTGCTTCCTATACCCCTTCCCCAACCCATCCTCCTCCCGCAGCCCCCCCTCCACCTCCACCTGGGCCGCCCACACACCCCCACCCGCACCCTCACTCACACACCATGCCCGCTGCCCCTGCGGAAGCACCGGTTGTCCCCAGGAAGGGCCAGGTACCTCTCATCCCAATGAGCGATGCACGCAGCGACCTGCTGGCGGCCATCAGACGAGGTCAGAGGTCACACATAAAGTGGGGTTTGGGTGTTATGATGTCAGATGGTGACTACAATGTACTTTTTTCTCTCTTTTCTTGGCATTATAATAGGAAAATTGGCAGCATCATGAAAATGTCACAATGTAAAAACTATAATATAATATAACAATCAAATGTTTGGGGTCCTTTTTTAAGAAAATATTAACTTTTATTCAGCAAGGATGCATTAAATTGATCAAAAGTGACAGTAAAGACATTTATAATGTTACAAAAGATTTATATTTCAAATAAATGCTGTTCTTTTAAACTTTGTATTTAATCAAAGAATGTTGGGGGAAAAAAATTGTCCCAGTTTCCACAAAAATATTAAGCAGCACAGCTGTTTGCAGCATTTATAATTATAACAAATGTTTCTTGAGGACTACATCAGCATATGAGAATGATTTCTGAAAGATCATGTGACACTGAAAACTGAAGTAATGGCTGCTGAAAATTCAGTTTTTCATGACTCTAATAAATTACATTTTAAAAGTATTAAAATAGAAGACAGTTGTTTTAAATTACAATAATATTTCAGAATATTACTATTTTTGATCAAATAAATGCAGCATTGGTGAGCTTAAGAGACTTCTTTAAAAAACATTTTAAAAATCTTACTGACCCCAGACTTTTGAACAGTAAATTATTATTATTATTATTATTGTTATTGTTGTGTGAAATATTAAATTTCTTTAAATATTTCAGTAGCACTTTACTTAAAGCCTTTATGTATAATGCATTATAAAGGGTTATGAAAGGGTATAATGCATTATAAATATTCATAATGTGCGTTGTAATACATTATATCTTGTAAACCAAATTTGAAATCTGTAGTGTTACAATGAATTGATAAATGTTATAATGTATTAACTGTGGTTACGATTATTCATGATATTGTGCAATGCATAATAAGATGCATTACAAGGCATAATTAATGCATTAAAACTACTTTTATAATGCATTTTACATAAAAGCTTTAAGTAAAGTTTTACCAATAATTCTTATCAGTTAAGAGAGGTTTGGTGAGATTCACCCTTTTAGTAATATACTGTATAATTTCATGTTCAAGCAACTTTGTATCTCTGGTTCTCACTTTTCTTTTTTCTTTTCTTTTCTTTTCTTTTTTTTCTCATAGGGATCCAGCTGCGTAAGGTACAAGAACAGCGGGAACAGGAAGCGAAGAAGGAGCCAGTTGGGAACGACGTGGCCACTATATTATCCCGTCGCATCGCCGTGGAGTACAGCGAATCTGACGAAGACTCTGAGCTGGATGAAAACGAGTGGTCAGACTGAGACAGGGAAAACAACAATAGAAGAATAAAAAAACATGAAGTAAGCGTTAGAGCGTAGGTTTCAGAGAACAGAATTATCACAACTAATGTAGCATGCCGATGTCTGTCTGCACTAATATAACACGGCTCCTGGGCTGCGTATATAAGGGCTGCGTAACTACAAAGTCTCAAAGAGACAGAACCAGAAACTTCTGAATTTTAGATTGTACATCTTAAATTGAAACCTTGACAGTGAAGTTTAATGAGAGTTTTGATCCCATAGAACAATGTCCGTTAGAGATCGGCTCCTCTGCGCAGCGGGCTTGAGTCCACTGCCTGACACTATTCATCACTTACTCTGAATGTGGTGGTCCTACCATCTGTCCTCTCTCCTGCACTCTTTCTCTCTCACTAACCTTAGAACATGACCTCATAATTATTAGAACAGCCAGCTGGATGATCATGCAATGTTAAATTTAGTCCTACTCGCCCAGGACTACAACTTAAAGGACAGTGAAAATAGTCGTAATGTATTTGAGGCTTATATACTAAGTATTTACGTAAACATTTTCAAGTTCAAGCCCAAAGAAACAACAGCGTTTTGACGGCTTGAATGCATGTTGACCAAGTAACAAGCAGATAACAAACCAGTTCAAATTAACATTGCAAGTCTATAAAGCAATATTCTTGAGCCATTTGCTCTGATAGAGCACAAACACACAGTAAGATGTTTAGTTAGATTTTCGTTTGTTGATTAAAATTTATAAAAGTTATTCATGTTTTCATTCCAAATATCCCAACTAATCGAATAGCATGGACAGACAATCTGAATCGGAAAACTGTATCAAGGGTGTGAAAGATATATTCAAATTCTGTTGGGAATATAACATATTTTCTGTGTCTAAAAGATGGCGAGAGGTTTGGTGGTGATGCTTTACATACATTATTGGTGATGCTATTTCCCCAAATGTAATGAATTTAAATAATTTAACCCATTTTGATGGATTGGTATGATTTTTCATTTGCTTTCTTGGCTCCAAGTAAAAAGACTTGTTACTATACTGGTCCATTCTGAATACACAAATTGTGATTGCTGCTACTTGAAGGCAATTACTTGTAGTGCAACTACAAAAGACAACAGAACTGGGCTCTTATTCATCTATAGGCTCATTAAACACAATACTTTAATGTTTTGAGGTACAAGTGGTGCTGTGTTAGTAATTATGGATTGTATCTTTAATTGTGTCAGAATCAATTTCTTTGTTGTTTTTTTTCCTCCTGGTCCCTTCAGGGATGGGGAAAAAAATCCTAGTTTTCTGTGTCTTTTCAAATGGATACAATGCGTGGCCATCAGTCCCCTAAAGGATCAAACTGTTCGCTTGTCAGTCATCTCACTATAGCTACAGTAGATGTCACTGCATTGTTACCAAGGCAACAATGAAGACAGCTGTGCTCTTACCTGTTTGACCTGGTAATGTGTACCCATAAACATAAATAGAAATTAACAGTGTGCTCTGTAATGAACAGCTGGTTTGCATTTTTGGTTTTTAGTTTTGTTTGCTAGTGTTTTAATTTTGAATCATCTTGAAATGCTATATATGCTAATTTGTACAGAATAAGAGCACTTCAGTATTTCAGCTTTTATTTTCTATTTATTTGCTTAAATGTGTAACTCACTGCACAAATAGGGAGGCTTCGAGTTTAACCTCTCCCAACTTAACAGCTATCATGAGCTGTGTGTCTAGCCTGTGTTTTGTATGTAAAGAATGAAGTCCTTTGTGTTTTAAACAATGTGATGTATAGAACTTTGTTAAAATGGCAGAGCTTTGATTTATATAGATAAGAAACAGTATGAAAATTAATGTATCAAAAAAAAAACAATATAATGTAGGCAAATGCTGCATGCATGTACGGTCTGCCATTAAAGTGCTTCTTAAAACATTCCTCAGTGTGGTTTATGGCAACATTTTTTGTTTCTAATTACATATACTAAAGTCGGATCAATAATGTTTAAAGGTACCTTGGATTTTTGTGATTTAATGCCTTGTTGATTGCTTTGTTTACCTAATTATAACATTTTCAGGCTTTCTGTGATCAAAGGAACCCTCTTGTAATCATGGAAAGCCTGAACATTTTTTAAAACTGTGGTATCCAGGAATTAATTTAAAAAGGTTATTAGGAAATTTCTGATTTCTAATACTGGGAATATTTTTCTAGTTATGCACTAATCTAAAATATGTAGTCTGTAAAGGGTATTTACTTCATTTATTTTTTTATTTACATGTGTGCACTTACAAGAATAATTTACAACCTATTTATTCATGGATTGGTGCCCATATTGAAATAGAAATCCACTCCAGCAATGTCTTTGAAATTTAAATTTCAAATCATCTTGAGGTAACCACAATCGACTAGCAAAGCTGTGGAAATTCATTGGCTGAAGTGTGTGGGAAACATGTTTTAATACTGCAAGCATCAAGTACCTTTTCTTGTATTACATAACCATTACCTTCACTTTAATCTCATTGCCTGTCCATCCCTTCCTTAAATTTTGCCTCTATTGAATTATGGATTGTATCCTTCAGTTTAGCCCTATCATTTTACACAGGCTAGATCACATTACTTCAGTGGCAGGCAGTGCTTGAGAAGCCTTCTTTTTTGCTACATGATCCTCAGCATTTACTGTACCTTCTCCCTCACTTTCCCTCATTTCAGTTTTCCTATTATGCTTTCTCATCTCTCCTAAATTGGCAGAGAACTGAGGGTGACCGGGTTCTTGTTCACCTGATCTTAACTTTGAGGAAGGTCAGACGTGCCTCCGTCACAGTCATGACATGATCAGCTGTGTGAATCTGTGACGCATCTCCCTCCTGTTTCACTGCCCTCATTGTCTCCTCCGGCTTTTTGTAGAGCTGCCAAATTGGGTTTTTAAAGTGAGCCTGTTTGCTGGAGAACGTTTTAAATCTCCACGTGGATGCAGGAAATGGTTACTAGTGGGTTTAGCAGGTTTCTTTCCTGTTTAAGTTTGTTTGTGTGCATTCTAATGGAGAAGGAGACTCACTATGATTCAGGAAAGATTACGGGGCAAAACAGTAACAGATGAGCTTGTAGTCATACACCAGATGCACCAGCTCGCAGTCAAGAGTGTTGTTAATCTGTTTTGTATGGTGGCTCATTAAAGTCTTGCTGTCTTTCTTGCCTTAGTTACAGTTCTCTAAAAGTGTAGTAACAATGTATAAGAAGAGGTTATGTTGTGTGATGCGTTCTATATGTTTGTGTCCTGGAGCAGTTCTGGTGGTGGCTGTCTCAGTAGTGCTGTAGTGTGACTCAGTGCTGTTGAGGCGGTGATACTGTCACTTCTCACTTTCTGTCCGCATGCGTGGGCGCGCGCGCCCGGTGACTCATCCCTGCTTTTCACCGTGTGTGTGTTCGTGAGCGAATGAGTAGGCAGGTTATGTGGGTAAACCTTACTGTCCTGCCTCTACGCGCATTCATTAGTTGTGATTCATCCAAATTACCAGCAGGATGCGCAATTTCTCACTTATTAGAAGAGTGGGTGAGTTCATTCTTTTCGCTACATCAATTTCAGTGTTTTCCTTCTGTCTCAGGTGAACTCCATTAACCACTGTCCACTTACCTTTTAAGTGTGCGTGTGTCTGTGTGAGACAACATTGGCAAGAGTTAACATTGTTGCTGAGGTAAGTATCGAGTGTTTACCTCCGAACGGGTTTGTTTAGTGTTTTATGTTTAACCCTTTAACTCTCAATGGACATCACTTTTCTTTGGTGCTTTTTAACGGTTTTTGTCGTTTTGTGCCACTCAGTTCGCAATAAACGATTATTTGTTGCTGCCACGTCAATCAGTAGGCCTAACACTGATGCATTTTTGACAAAATCATCTATTGAAGGTGAATCATGACGACCATGTGACATAGATCATGATTCTCACTGTTAGACTATCTGATATTAGATGTGATATTAGAAAGGCACGTCATATTAAGGGACATTGTATATTTGCATTTAACATAGGCTACTTGGACACTTTATAATAGGCTAATTGTTAATTGTTACATTATTATTATTATTTGTTGTAGTAGTAGTATTTATTATTACAGTTACGGTATTCATATTATAATCTTTAATATAATAAACAATATCTGCTTTCAACATAACATGTCTGTAATGCAAATAAAGTTTTAAAGTTTTCTTGCAGTATCTTACAGCAAATCAATATGAATAATTATGCGGATGTTGTCATTAGAAATGATATTAATGGTAAAGATAAACTAAATTTTATTGATGATAATTTATTTCTTAATTTAGAGTACAAATTTAAACTTTCATTGGGTTGGAACGGGTTATAATGTCGCAAAGATCAATGAAGGTACACATTCCTTAATCAAAAGAACAATAAAAGTACACATTCTTTATTGAAAATAGGCTATAATAAAACTGTATTTTTGGCGTTCAAAATAAGTGAGTAAATTTAGCGTTGCAACTGAGTAGCCATCATTTAAATCGAAAAAAGAAAACTAATTTGATAGAGATTCGAAAATCTTAAAGTGTTTTTGAGGAGCTCCCCTATTAATCGGTTATTATTTTATAGCAGTGAAGATAACTTAATTAGTAACTCAATTCTGCTGAAACTATAATACATTTTGTACAGCAGTCGCTTCGATCAACCCCTTCAAAAAGGCGCGAATTGCACATCACCTCACAGCGTGGGCTCGGCAAGATCTCTGGCGTTCAGATCCCACGCTCACCGTGATCCTGACAGCGCGCGTTACGTAAAACGGAACGGCTCAATAATTCATACCCAAGCCTTTTAAAGCTGAGCCGCCTTCAAACGATGACCTGTACCGGTTTGAGTCTGTCCTTCCCCCTCACACACACACACGCGCGATAAAGACACCAAACCACCATAGACCGTGATTGAGTTTGCTTAATTTTATTTGACAAAGTATTCTCCTCGTGTTGTTGTTGTTGATTTTCTTCTCACTCACTCTCTTTTTGTTTCAGTATTGTCATATTTACAGTAATAAAAAATAAATCATTTTTAGGAAGGATTACATTCCACACTTACATTGCAACGTGTAGCATGTTCCTTTCATAAAGTGCATCGTACTTGTCAGATTTCAGTTCACAATACAAAGAGAAACAAACAAAGCAAGAAAATGATCAACATCGGTTACATCACAGTATCAGAGCACCCATCCACATCTCTGACCGCTTGCTAATAAGGGCCACGTAATTGTGCTGACAGTTCACCTACACAAAAACATTCCTTTAGCTCTATAGATGATTGTAGATCATAGTGAGACTTCATCAGTAACGCAAAGAGATTTGGATTTCGGAGAATGGGCTACATTTGGGTGCAGTGGTTACATAACCCCAGAGGCTCTTCTAAAGGCTTGTCTCTCTCCCCTCCCTTATTTTAGGAAGGCGCCTTCTCACTCTAATGTAGCTGTTGATGGGAAACACAGAGCTCTGCTTAATGGCCCAGAAAACGGATTTCAAGTACCCTAGATA